>APFE031205682.1:70125-82751 GCA_000404065.3 Pinus taeda
TCCAAATCTCACTATTATGGTTTTTGATGCTGCACTCATGGCCTAGGGCAACCCCTCCTTCCAGACCTGGTCCCAAATTTAAAAAATAGTGTTTTATTCCTTGTACGCGAAATTGCCCTGAGTTAAATGTGTGTATACGCGGGTAGGAAAATACCCAACCCACGTATATGTATTAAAACACTTTTAAAAATATAAAACTCCTTATTTTCAGGCGGAGACCGTGGATTTTACCTACTGATCACCTGTTAGTGCCCGTGGCCCAACTGTTCCCAACCAACTCCCAACTAAAAAACTACTTTGGGAGAGGTATAAAAAGACCTTAAAGGGAAGGCCTAAGGGAGGAGAGAAGAGAGAGAAAGGTTATTATACTGAGATTTTTCCCCTGACCAGGTCTGAAGACCCTTGTGCCTTCTGCACTTCCCCCATTTATAAAAGAAACCCTTGTTTCCTTGTGAGTTGATGCTCATCCACTAGTTATGGCATCATGGAGTGAGACTTGGAAGGAGATATGCTAAAGGCTTGAGGTTGGACGGATCTGGAAGGAAGCTTTGCTTGGAGCCTGCAAAAGGTTACTCAGGTGATATTACTCCTTTTTTACATTCTATTTGTCTATAATAAAGAAACACGTCTTGGTTCCCTATATGCTTTTTCTTTATGTTTATGATGTTCATGTTTGAATTTCATATGTGAATGGTTGTTTAAAGTTCATAACTAACTACCTTATTTTATAACATGAAGATGATTTCTCTATAAGTCTTTGTCCATATACTGTTGTATTCTTTGGAATTGGTTGTTTTATAGGACAAAGGAGTGAAAGGGACTTGAAGAAGGGTTTGGACCCTTGAGGAACTTCTCGAACGTAGGACCTGACGTACGCCCCTCTTACTATAGAATTTTCTTTTAATAGCATAATGGTTGTGAGAATGTGTGTTTCTCTGTTTAGACAACTTTCAGTCTACTAGGGTTTACACCCAAAAGCCCTAGGGGAGCAAATCCCTCAACAATTTGGGTGGTTGAGTTGATTTCTACACATGTTGGGGTTTTTCACAATGATCGCCATGGACACTATATACCAGATGATATATATCCAAGAAGAAATTTCAATACAATAGAACCATAAATTGAAGTATTACATAGAAGTGGTGTTAAAAGGTATTCTCGAAATAATATTGACACAATAATGAATTGTGACATGGTTGAGACAATACATATGACATTAAAATGAATGTAGACATGACCTCATGTATATTTGATAGTCCTCTGATTTAAATAACACTTTCTTGGCAATAAGTGAAAGTGAACCTTGAGAGTGACAGAGATATCATGGAATCCTTATATAATTGAAGTATGTCTTAAGGTCCAAAGTTTGCTTAATGATGTGTGATAGTTACCATATTTAGACATTGTAGTTGGGTTATAGAAGTTAGTATTTACAAATGTTCGTGTTATTGTCATTGAAAAACTTCTTGTATGATCCGATGAATTGACAGATGGCAGTAATGGTTTTAGACCTAGATAAAAGTAAGCCTATAATAGTAAAGTCAATTCTATAATAAGCAGTCACATGGCTTATCTATCAAATGATATGATTAACCACTACAGTAGTCTATTTTCAACATATACAAATATTGTTGTATATCCATATATTAACACCAACTCTTGTGCACTACATTGACTAAGTTCAAGATGCACATGTAGCATTTATTGGTGACCTGGGGTAAAGGGAACTGATGAGTCCGATACCTTTGTCATCAAACATTCTTAAGAAATAATTTTGGTGAACATGACAGAGGAGGATCGCTTTATTTCTAGTATGTAGGGGTAGTAAGGTGTCTCATATGAGAGTATTATATGAGACATCTCTCTGGAGTTTGAAATATTTGAATCTTTCAAACATGATAAAATCAACATGGGGATAGGTGGGCGAAGATATGCCCAGCCATTTCAACAAGTAGAGTTTCTTGCAAATCCTACAATAATATTAGGCATGCCCCAATATCATAGAAATACTTAAAATAATAAGGGATCTATAGGGTGGCAAGAATAGGTGGGTGAGAATATGACAGTAAGGATGGATTTTCTTTCAAACACTATGTGCTAGGATGGATAATGAATATTTAGAGTTTGGATGTTAGAGTCAACCTTATCACTAGATGTCTATACGGACTCTATCGTTTGCCTCAAAGAAGAGACAATGAAACATACCTTTTGGAATTGTATGTTTCAGAGAATTCACGATGCTATTTCATATCTTTTAAATAAGAGGCCATGTAATGGAAATGTTTCATGGAATATGCAATCTTTTATATATTTCAATGCAAGATGTATGTTTCAAGGAATATTGTGTAAGATAGCCTCGTTTTTTTGGAATTGGTTGTGATAGGATATGTAATACCAATTATGGGCCCACTTGTGGAAAGGAACAATTCCTAGGGACAATTGCATAGTAGGATTCTTTGGAGGTGAATTTGGAATACTATTGGTCTTTATATGCCACTCATTCTTACTGAAAGGTAGATTCAAAGCCAACCAGTCAATGTCAAAGGGTTCTCTAAACTTGATCCTTGAGGTTAGAAATTAATGCACCTCAAAACAAAGTTCAAATTTGGCTGAGGTCTGATTCACGTTTTCTTTCCTCTGTTTGGGTCAACCTCGTTCTCTTTTAGTAAATATTTTTCAACATGTTTTCAAATGGCAGTGGAATGAAATGTTATGAAAATTACTCCTCGACCTTCATACATACGTCAAATGTGCCATTTGTGATCCTTTCGATGTATATGAATATGGATGGTGTCGATGCAAGTTTACGTAAGCCAGCAATTGTCAATCATCATTAATATTTGAAATCATTAACTAAGCTACCAATTAGAAAATGTGATTTTTATAAGATATAGTTAAATAAGTTGTCCAGTGTGCTAATAAATTATAATGTAATATATATTATATTGTATAGATATAATAAGAACATAAACTTATATATTACTTTCTATAATATATATATAGATAGATAGATATCCGAACTTAATGGAAGACCTCATCTAAACCTTTTCAGAAAATTCGGAAGAGACTATGTAATGGAAATGTTTCATGGAATATGCAATTTTTGTATATTTCAATGGAAGTTTTATGTTTGAAGGAAAATATTGTAAGGTAGCTTGGTCTTTTTTGGAATGGGATGTAATAGGATATGTAATACCAATTATGGGCCCACTTATGGAAAGTAACAATTCCTAGGGACAAATGCATAATATGATTATTTGGAAGCGAATTTGGAGTATTATATGTCTTTATATGCCACTTATTCTTATTGAAAGGTAGATTCAAAGCAACCTGATCAATATCAGAGAGTTACTTGAACTTAGATCCTTGAGGTTTGAAAATTGATGAACCTCAAAACAAAATTTAGGTTTGGCTAAGGTTCGATTTAGTGTTCCTTTCCTCTATTTGGTTCAACCTCTTTGTATTTTAATAAATAATTTTCAACACACATATATATCTTAACATAATGGAAAATTTGAATTTGAATCGAACCTAATCAATTCCAAACTTTAATTGTGTGACATAGCCTTTAATTAAGACTCCTTGAAGTTGAACTTAGTATCAACTTTCGAAGTCAAGTTAGTAGATATTATCATATAATACAACCAAAGTAGACTTTTGGAATGGATATTGATTCATTCAAGGTTGGAGCTAAGTCTATTGACACTTCTTGGAACTTGATTCTTGAGGTTTGAAGATAGATTAACCTCAAAACAAAGTTCAAATTTGGCTAAGTTTAGATTCAATTTTTCTTTCATTTGTTTGGTTCAACCTTGTTCTCTTTTAATGAATAGTTTTCAACATGTTTTTAGATGGAAATCAAATGAAATGTTATGAAATGTTCCCCTCGACCTCCATACACACATAAAATGTGTCATTTGTGATTATTTTGATGTATATGACTATGGATGGTGTGGATGTAAGGTTAGGTAAGCCACTAGTCACTAATCATCTTTAATATTTGAAGGCATTAACTAAGCCACCAACTGGAAATTGTGATTTTAATAAGAGAAAAATAAGTTGTTGGTTGTGCTAATAAATTATAATTACACATTTATTATATTATATAAATATAATATGAACATAAAATTAATATATTACTTTCTATAATATATAATGGAAAATCTTATCTAAACCATTTCAGAAGAATTGAATTTGAATTGAACCTAATCATTCCCGAACTTGAATTGTGCGACATAGCCTTTAATTGAAACTCCTTGAAGCTAAATTTAGCATCAACTTTTGAAGTCAAGTTAGTGGATATTATCAAATAATACAACCAAAGTAGACTTTTAGAATGGATATTGATTCATTCAAGGTTGGAGCTTAAGACCCTTGCTACTCCTTGCTCTTATTGGTCAAGGAAGCCATCATGGGTAACACATAGTCCATAGACACAATATTTTTTGTAAATATTCTTGTGTTTTAATTGTAATATAAGAATAATTTATTTTTCTTTAAAGGGAAGCAACATTATGTGAGATTGAAGAGGACAAGAATCATAAATGGAAATCTGGAGTGAATTCTAGCTTGTGTGGAGAGTTATAGTATGAATTACATCTCGACATGAAGAAGTGAGGTTGAAATTGTTGTAGTAGTTAGTCCTTTTTAATCTGGTATCTTGAAGTTTGGAAGTTTTTCTTGTCATCAAATAAGTTGGACCACCGGTTTCTAATTATCTTTAATATTTTAAGGCATTAACTAAGCCACCAACTAGAAATTGTGATCTTAATAAGAGATAAACAGTTGTTGGTTGTGTTAATAAATTATAATTACATCTTTATATATTATATAAATATAATACAAACATAAAATTTTATATTACATTCTATAATATATAATGGAAAACCTCATCCAAATCATTTGACAATATTTGAATTTGAATCGAACCTAATCATTCATGAACTTGAATTGTGCAACATAGCCTTTAATTGAAACTCCTTGGAGCTAAATTTAACATCAACTTTCAAATTTAAGTTAGTGGATATTATCATATAATACAACCAAAGTAGGCTTTTAGAATGGATATTGATTCATTCAAGGTTGGAGCTTAAGGCCTTTGACGCTTCTCACTCTTATTGGTCAAGGAAGCCATCATGGGTAATAATTAGTCTATAGATACAATATTTTTTGTAATAGTCTTGCTTTTAATTGTAATACAAGAAGCATTTATTTCCCTTTAAAGGGAAGCAATATTATGTGATATTGAAGGGGACAAGAATTATAAATGGAAGAAACATTATGTGATATTAAAGAGAACAAGAATTACAACAAGAAATCTAGAGTGAATTCTAGCTTGTGTGGAGAGATATAGAATGAATTCAATCTCGACATGAAGAAGTGAGGTTGAAATTCTATAGTAGTTACTCCTTTTTAATCTAGTATCTTGAATTTTGGAAGTTGTTCTAGTCAACAAATAAGTTGATAAATATTTGATTTGGACAATTACAATCTGTTAGAGACCGTTTAGGTATCACCAACCTTGAATTATTTTTCAAATGGAACTAATTTATAAATCTGGATGGTAAGAAAAGTAACATATATTAGCCAAACTTTGTGTTTGTAATTTTAACATTTGTTTAATTGTTGCATTTTAGGTTCATTGTTATTAATTGTTGTATTTTGACATATTGAATTGATTAATAATGAGCAGCACTCCCAATTAGTTTTCTAGACCCTATAGCCATTAGGATTCAAGCATATAGCTCATTATTCATAATTGCATCATATATATTTACTATTTTTTATTTTTTGACATGTAGATAAGTCTTTTAGAGGTTGATTTTTATTTATCACGACAGATTTACATTATTCACAAGGTCAAAAATCAATCTTTGGTGTAAATGAATATTTTAAGTTCGATAATTATAGATCACTTATAGGCTATAAATGTCTTCAAAGTTTCACTTCTAATTTAGTATTCAAGTGAACATATTGATTATATTATACATAACTATTTTTCCCTACACCCACTTCTTGTAACTTCCATAACCATTAGGTAGGGACATGCAGTTTCAATGTTATTTTGCTTGTTTAGTAAAAGATTTGCCAAGACTTTACAAAGTTTTATAAAGATTCAAGGTCGAATTTCTTAAATTATAGTTCTTTAAAGGGTGTTAGCTCAATGGAAAAGCACCTTCTTTACAAGAAGGAGGTTGGTGGTTCGATTCCATCGTGCCCTGATATTCATATGGAATTGTGATAATTAGTTTTTGGTGAATAGGGCTCTTTTGACCATCACCAATAAGCTTATGGTGACATTTTTTGACCCTCACCAAAATATGAAATGGTTATTGTCAATGAACGCCACCATATATATGCATCAATAGTGACGACCATAAAAGGTCTATCACCATAAATCATTGTTGTTCATATGAAATGGTGACGGTCACTATTTGTCATTAAAATCATTATTTGTCATGAACCTTGAATGTCACCCCAACACATATACTTTTGGTAATGTGGTCTTTGGTGGCATTCATTTTTTGCTGATGGGGGCTCTTTTGACTATCACCAATGAGCTTATGGGGACGTTTTTTTACCCTCACCAAAACATGAAATTGTTACAGCGAATGAATGTTGCCATATATATGCATCAATAATGACGACCATTAAAGGTCCATCACAATAAATTGTTGTTGTTCATAAGAAATGATGATGGTCACTATCTGTCATTATAATCATTATTTGTGATAGATCTTGAACATCGCCACAACACCTATATTTTTAGCGGTGCCACCTTTTGTGACGTTCAATTTTTTGATGACAAATGCTAAGGTACGTCACCATTGCTCATATGAAATGGTGACGGTCATTATCGTTCATTATAAATCATTATTGGTGACGGACCTTGAATGTCACCACAACACCTATACTTTTTGCGATGCCACCTTTGGTGGTGTTCAATTTTTGGTGATGGAAGCTCTTTTGATCATTACCAATGAGCTTATGGTGACATTTTTCGACCCTCGTCAATGTCCTCTTTTCTTGTAGTGTCTAATAATTTATATATTAAATAGGCAGCATTACATCAAAACTCTCATATGTATTCAGTAGTTACTCTCCTCATTGATTTTCCAATTACTAACTACTTGAATCATCATTTTACGTTGAATGGCCTTGCATACAAAGAGTTACAATGGTACATTTGTAGATTGGAAGGATAGTTTTCCATAGACATTCATGGCATATCTGGAAGATGTTGAACTAAGGTGAGAGACCACTTTGTAATGTCATTTTCCATGTTAAAAAATTTCTTGAAAATGTATTCAAGGTCTGGTCTAACTACAATGCAGAAGTGTAGGAAGAGATGTTTGGTTTGGGGGGGAGGCTTATGGTGTGAGGGTACTTCCCTGTTTACAAATGTTATGCAGCGATATTGTGTTGTAAAAGTTGTGACTGATAATGGAAATATATTTGTAGCTGATGTTGTCATTGTTTATCTTCCTCTTGATGTGCTAAAAGGAAACCTATTAAAATTCGAGCCATGTTTTCCAAGTGGAAAGCAGCAACAATTGTAGATTTATGAACTAGAAATAAGAACAAGGCCGCTTTATTCTTGGATAATGTATACTAGTTGAGTGTTGAATTCTTGGGGATTGTTGGGAAATGGTTGTACCAATTTTTACCAAAACTAGTGTTATAAATCCATCATATTATGGGAGCCCTTCTAGTATGGCCCTTGTGATGAAATATCCTAGTTCACCACTGGCTAGTCTAGTAATACCAGGGTCTCAAGTACTCGCAGCAAGTCTTCCAAGAAGACCATATGACCGAAACTTCTACCTTCCAGGATGAAATCCTTGTAGAAGACATTAAAACAAAAGCACATAAAAATTATACATTTGATTCTAATGTTCCTTCTAATGGAGTTTGGAGTTGGATATTGCGGCCCTTTTCATCAGAAGGCCTAGAACACCTGAAAATAGAAACTGTATGAGATTACTTTCAAATCTTGAGGTAATCATTGAATGAGATGCTTCTTTTTAGAGCCCATCTAATAAAGCCTTACAATTAAAGAATGGTTATAGTAGTCCACCAAAGAAATTTAAGGTGTGGAAATTTTTTCCAGCCTCAAAACAGTAGGCATCATTGAATGTTAAAGAAGGGAATAGCATGATCACCTTTACAATTTTTACCAGTCTTTGGGGGAAGCAACAGGTTTGAAGTTTCATTCCATCTTTTGCCATTGATTTTGTCTTATTAATGGGGTATAAGTCCAAGTACTTATTAGGTTTCCATTGCTTTTACTTTTGCATGTTGATGCTCAAATCTATTTATGGAGTTGGAACACACAAATCATTATCTCGGATGTTTATGGAACTATTTCCAAGTAATGCCTATTTGATTTCCATGTCTTAGCTGTGAGTCAGTTCAATTTGATCTTTTTAAAAAAATGGTAACTTTAAATTAACTATAACAACAACAATAAGCATGTTGTTGGGTATTGTTGCTCTTCATTGCCTTTGGTTTAAGAATGTAGCATAATGAAACATGAGTATAATTTTTTAATGACCACATACATAACTTGCACATTTAGGTACTTAAATGGACTTTTTGAGTTGTACCTTGTCAGTTTTTTGAGTTCTAGTGCTCCTAATATTCCTTAAATTGAGAGTGATTTCATTCCTCACTTTCATAGCATCAAGTTTTAAAATACTTGTTAAATTTTGTTTTTGAATATTTTCAATCATGAACCATCATGATGCACTAACGAAAATTGCAATTGATTTTTATAGAGAATATCTTATTTTAAAGTCCAATAGTTTATATGTTACATAGGCCTAATTATATCAAAAATATCATATGTATTCAGTACTTACTCTCCCCATTCTTTTTCCAATTACTAACTGCTTGAATCCTCATTTTAGGTTTGAATGGCCTTGCATACAAAGTGTTACATTGGTACATGTGTAGAATGGAAGGTTGGTTTGTCACATACATTTATAACATATCTAACAAATGTTGAAATAACATGAGAAGCCACTTTGTAATTCCATTTTTCCATGTTATCTAATTTCTTGAAAATTTATTCAGGATCTAGTCTGATTAAAATGCAGAAGTATAGGAAGAGATGCTTTGTGTGGGGGAGTGGGGGCTTATGGTGTAAGGGTATTCCCCAGTTATAGAGGTTCTTTCTAGAGGTATTCACATCTGTCTTAATCACAAATGTATTTCATTTTCTTATGAAGACCTTGAATTTCATCTGGTTATCAATTAAGCGAAAATTGGTTATCTAGGGTTTGACACTAATTTCTTTTGCAGGGTTGAAAAATTCATGCAACAATATTGTGTTGTAAAATTTGTGACTAATATGGAAAAATATTTTTAGTTGATGGTGTCATCATTGCTCTTCCTCTTCATGTGCTAAAAGAAAAATTCTTAAAATTTAAACCATGTTTGCCAGAGTGGAAAGCAACAGTAATTGCAGATTTAGGGGTTGGAAATAAGAACAAGGTCGGTTTATTATTTAATAATGTGTACTGGTTGAATGTTGAATTCTTGGGGATTGTTGGGGAAATGGATGTACCAATTTCTACCAAAACTGGTGCTATAAATCTAGCATATTATGGGATCCCTTCTAGTATGGTCATTGTGATGCAATATCCTATTTCACCAGTAGCTAGTCTAGTAATACTAGGGTCTCCATTAATGGCAACAAGTCTTCCTGGAAGACCAAATGAGTGAAAATTTTTCCTTCCATTAGGGTCGAACAAGATAATATCAATGGGTGATTATTCTAGTTGGTTTTCTCAAGGGAGAAATGAAAAGGTCAATGATATGAGATGCCCTTTTTTCCTCTAAGAACTAAAGTATAATAAAACTAGAAAATTTGAATTATCACACATTATCGGACATGTGGTTGAGTTGAGGTGAACATTTTCAATTTCTCCAAATAATTTTATTTCTAAATGTAATGTGATTTTTTAACCTGTTAAATATTTTTTCTTCAAATTAATTAAGAATATCATATTTTTTTTCTTGTTTTGTATCACTACTAATCAACTTGAAAACATGTTCATGCTATAGAAGTTGGAAACAACTAGCATTGAAGAGAAAGCATTGGTTTTCCAAAAAGTATTGTCCCAACTCTCAACATCGATGGTGGAAATGTTTTCTAATTATGTTATAAAAAAGGTGATAATAGAGCTGAGAAAAGTTTTGTGGTTTACATTCTATATGGTGTTGTTTGATCTGCATCAAGTTTTATAATGCTTGAGGCTACTATTGAATTTCTAATATTTTTAACTTCTAGCAGTAGAGGTTACTTCTACATATTGCAATCTTTTGGCAATTATATGCATTATTTGTTGGATTTCAACTGTAATTAAAAATTGTTTTTAAGTGTTTGACCTTATAATTATTCATATGGTGAATCTTGTGTCACTACTTATGTGAGCACTTGAGGAAGTACTGAAACCCTAAAAGACGCAACTACGGGTTTATGAGCTTTGTGCTAAGGGTTGATGAGGGTTCAGTAACTTTTTAACAAGGTGAGGTAGTATGAATATTGAGAGAGTACTCAACAATTTTGAGATAAGCCCCTCTATTTTTTCTTCCTTATTATTTGGATATCTTTTTTATTATTTACTTCCTTATTCTGAAGTATTTAAACTTGAACTAGACATTTTAAATTGTTGATATAGACTAGCAGGTGCAACTCATTTTCTCTCAATACACCCCCATGGTTGTCGTGTCATACATGTATGAGGTTCACTTAAGACTATATTTTGTATTTTGTTGAAGTATCTAAGTTACTTTTGAAATGATGTATGAGTGCTACTCTTTGTGGAATTGGTGATAGAGGGTTTTGGAGCACTATACAAAACAGAAAATAATTGCATGATGGAAGAAATTCTACAATCATCTTACAACATTTCTCAATATCACTATGGAAACAATTTGCCATAGGTACTTCCATTTCACTAGTTCGTTAATTGTTTTAATAGTCTCACTCATATTGATGTCTTTATAAAATCATAGCGTTTGTAGTTTATAATTGTTATCATGTTAATTTTTTGATAAGAGTTCCATAAGAATTGGCATTGCATTTGTTATGTACAAACTCAATTCACTCCATATAATCGTTCTAATCATGTACCTTTTATTTTGCAACACCCCTGTGCCTCTCTTTTCAGTCACTGGGACAATTTTTATGCAAGGAGTTCATCACTCCATTCTCTACACCTTTTCCTACCATGTACCTTGTATTTTACAACCCTGTTGTGCCTCTCTTTTAGTTCTAGGTTTACAACAAAACAAACTTCTCAAAGAAAGTCCATACTCGGCTATATGAAGCTAGAATTTATTAAATTCTTGAAACATATTTTATTTCAAGCCCATTCACTATATTAGGCATGAATCTAACCCAAATAAGCTTGAAAATTGTGCTTTAGGCACAAATCTAACCCATATTTCTTATTGGAGCTTTATAACACAACTCGTTCTGGCATTTACAATAACACCATACATAAATATGTACATATACCAAAAATGCATTTACCTTCATAGGAAAATAACGATGGATACATAGCTTGCATTTGATCAACCATTTCCCATGTAGCTTCATCAGGCCCAAAGTGATTCCACTGCACTTTAACTTTCTCTAGTTCTTAGTTTTGGAGCATGAGTATCTTTCACTGCAATATGCACTATGGTTCCAGCTAAAATTATTCTTCTAGCTCCCCCTTCAATACAAACCAATCAATAACATAATCAACATCCTTTACATATTTTTTAACTAATGAAACATGGAAAATATCATGTACTTTCATTGTTAGAGGCAGTGCAGGTCTTTAGGCCACTAATCCAATCCTCTCAAGGATCTCGAAAGGCATGCAACACCGAGATGCCAACTTTGTACATGACCAAACCCTCAAAGAGCTCCTCTTGGGATTGATGCACAAATACACATGTCCCCCAACCTAAAACTCCTTAAATGCCCTATGCCTAAATAGCTCTTCTATATATCATGTGCTCCCTCTAGATTCTGCTTGATAACTTGCATTTCTTGTTCAATCTCTTCCAACATATCTGGTCCAATCAATATCATGTTAACTGGATCACTCCAACTGATGGGAGTATTAAAACTCCACCCATAAAGTGCCTCAAATAGACTCATCCTCAGTGGCTCCTGATACCCATTGATGTAAGAAACTCTACCAGTGGAAGATATTCTTCCCACATTTGATGTTGGTGAATAACATACATTCTCAACATGTCCTCCAAAATCATGTTGACCCTCTTTGTCAGCCCATTTGTCTACAGATGATAAGTTGTGCTGAAGGCCAATATTGTACCCAAACCTAAGAATAACTCCTTCCAAAACATGGAAGTGAACTTGGCATATCTATCTAACACAATCTTCATTGGAACATGTTATGAAACCAGCTCAAGAAAAGATAGAAAAGATAGATCAACAGCTTAGAATTCAACCTCTTCGAGGGGGAAACCTCCTTTACATTACATAAATGAACAAATCTTGGATGATTCAAATGAAAAGACCTCCTCTCTATATATAGGAGTCTAAGGGGTCATAACATAATCAGAGCCTACATAACAATAATAATGTAAGGGCACAATAATAA
>APFE031205686.1:0-13069 GCA_000404065.3 Pinus taeda
AGGTTGACACACAACAATTGGAAGAAAAAAGAGCAAAAGGGCTTTGTTACAGTTGTGATAGAAAATACACTAAAGGTCATAAGTGTGCTGAGAAGAAATTATTCTACATAGATTGTGAAGAGGAAGAAGAAAAGGAGCAAGAAAGATCAAAAGAAGAGGATATACTCCAGGAACAAAGCCTAGATGAAGAACAAATGAATCCGACGATATCTTGTAATGCATTGGCGGGAATTACCACTCTTCAAACCATCAAGATAGAAGGACAAATCAAGAATGAAAAGGTAATAGTGTTGATTGATTCAGGAAGTACCCACAATTTTATTCATTGTAAGGTAGCAAAAGAATTGAATTGCTTCCTATATCCAGCACCAGAGTGTCAAGTGATAATTGCAAATGGAGGAACAATAAATTGCTCTGGAAAATGCCATAATATCAAGCTATCAATGGGAGAATATGTATTGACTAGCTCAATTCTTTCCATTCCAATGGGAGGTGCTGATGTTGTACTAGGAGTCCAATGGCTACAATCCTTGGGTACAATAGCTTTTAATTTTCAAGAATTTTTCATCAAATTTTCTATGGAAGGAAAGGAAGTTGAGTTATGGGGTATTGCAGGGAAACCAGGAAAGATAATCAGCTCTAATGGTATGAAAAAGTTTCTAAAAAAGGAACAAAGAGGTGTAATTGCGCAATTATGTTCGCTAGATGTTTCCACATTGGAATCATCTATTTCTCCAGGTCTCCAAATAGTCTTGGACAATCATTCCAAGGTATTTGAGACTCCCAAAGGTCTCCCACCTATTCGTGATCATGATCATGCTATTCATCTGATTCCGGGAAGTGTTCCTCCAAACATCAGGCTGTACAAATATCCCTATGCCCAGAGTGAAATTGAACGGATGGTTGCAGAAATGCTAGAGGCTGGCATAATTCAACCGAGTCAAAGTTCTTTCCCTGCTCCAGTAGTATTGGTACACAAGAAGGATGGATCATGGCGCATGTGTCCGGATTATAGGGAGCTCAACAAGCTCACTATTAAAGATAAGTTTCCCATTCCTGTCATTGATGAATTACTGGATGAATTGCATGGATCAATTTACTTCACCAAGTTGGATCTTCATTCAAGATATCATCAAATCAAATGAAGACTAAAGACATTCCAAAAACAAAATTTAGAACTCATGAGGGTCATTATGAATTTTTGGTCATGCCTTTTGGCCTTACCAATGCACCTTCAACATTTCAAGGGTTGATGAATTCAATTTTCAACCATTCCTTAGAAAATTTGTGTTAGTATTTTTTGATGATATACTAATCTATAGCAAGTCTTGGAAGGATCATGTTGAACACGTTGACAGGGTGCTACAACTATTGGAGGAGAAACAATTATATGCAAAGATCCAAATGTTTCTTTGGAGTACAAGAGGTGGAATATCTGGGTCATATTGTATCTCATGAAGGAGTTAAGGTAGACCCTAGCAAAATTAAAGCCATTAAGGAATGGAAAATCCCCACATCCATAAAGCATCTGCGAGGATTTCTCGGTTGACAGGGTATTATCGCAAGTTTGTTAAGAATTATGGAAGAATAGCAGCACCTCTAACAACATTATTGAAGAAAGATGCATTTTCATGGACTCTGGAAGAAACAAAGGCCTTTGAACATCTTAAAGAGGCAATGTGTCAAGCACTGGTCTTAGCTACACTGGACTTCACGAAAACCTTTATTGTGGAATGCGATGCTTCAGGAAATGGAATTGGTGCTGTTTTAATGCAAGATGAAAGACCCATTGCTTTTGAAAGTCGTCCAATCAAGGGAAAGTTTTTACACAAAGCTATTATGAGAAGGAAATGTTGGCAATACTCCATGCACTTAAGAAATGGTGACCCTACCTAATGGGAAGACACTTCAAGGTAAAAACGGATCATGATAGCCTTAAATACTTTTTAGAACAAAGATTATCCTCTGAAGAGCAACAAAAATGGGTCACAAAGATGTTGGGTTATGACTTTGAAATCATCTACAAAAAAGGGAAGCAAAATGTGGTGGCAAATGCACTCTCAAGAAAGGACGAGCATGAAGTAGCGTATATGTATCTAAGTATGGAAATGAAAAAGTTAGTGATTTGCTAATACTGATTCACCCCCACCCCCCTCTCACTATTATTTCCAACAATTGGAATTAGAGCAGGTCCTTTGGTAGAAGCTTGATCACTTGAAGGAGATCCATAGAACAATGGGAAAGAAATCGCGTCAAAAGAAGAAGACAACTCAAAGGAATAGGGGAAACTTGCCATTAGGCGGAAGCAAGTATTCAGATTCTGAATCACCTCAGATTGAAGATGAACAAGCAAATTAAGCATCGGATAAAATCATAGATCAACAAGATCTATTCAGCAAAAGGGAGAGTGCCCTCAAAGAAGAAATTATCAGCTTAAAAGATCAGCTGGAATGTGTGTTCAAAGTTCTTCAAATTCTGCATGAGCTGAATGAAGAACAAGAAAAAGAGATTCTCAAACTAAGGAAACAGGTGGAAGAAGGAAGAAAGTCTGAAGAAATTTTGAAGAAGCAATGTCTGGAAAAGGAATAACAACATCAGGTTGAGGTAAATATCTTGAAAGGTAAATTAGAAGAAAAGGATAAACTATTATGATTTCAAGACAGTACTAAGATTTTGAATGATCTTCTTAGTACTCAAAGGTCGCCTGCTATCAAAACTGGTCTTGGTTTTTATGACTCTGTTGAAGGTGAATCTAGCTCACAAGGTGAGGTAAGGAACTCTAATGAGAAATCTAAAATGATCAACAAGGAGATGAGAAGACAACCCCATCAATAGTCAAGGAAGGAAATTATTCAGAGAAAATATTTTACTTTAAACTATGGAAGTGATAGTCGGTTATTTTCTCAGATGAATAATGTTGAATACATAGTAGAGTATACAGACTTGGAGGAAGCTGAAAATGTGGAACATCAGTGTTTTGAATCTCATGCGCAAGTTTCATGAAGAGAATCCGCGTACATATGCTGGTTTCTATGGATATAGTCGCGTATATGTTGGTTTGAAGAAAACCAGTAGGCCAAACTTAGGATGAAAAGAATCTAATATGGGTCTCACATTGATCATCTCACATAGGTTTAGGGGGAGCATATCTTTCGAATAATGCATTGTTGGCATTATGGTGATGATGCTTATTGACACATCTTGCTACTGATTGTTGGTTAGCCAAGATAATCAGTTGCAGGTTATAGGTCTGGATGCTAGTGATAGATGCTTATGGTGTAGATCATATGGTGTTTGATAGTTATCATGGTCTTGTTTAGGTCCTTGGTCTTTGTGAGTCATATGATGTATTTTGTTACCCCACTATGCATGGGATGGGTGATGTAATGTTTCTTGTTTTTGAGTCATGTATAAACATTTGGTATATCCCCACTTGGTTGTGTGGATAAGTAAAAAATGGTGTATTCCCACTTGGTTGGGAGATTGATGTATGTATGAATCTTTAGGAAGGTCATTGGCAATGTATATATAGAGTCATGTTATGCTTTTGCAGACCTTGCATGTGCTCTAGGGGAGCATTGACGAATTGGTACATCTTGGCATGTACAAAGGGGGAGCTTAATCGGAGATTTCAGCAGGTACTCAGGGGGAGTATGGACAGTAGAATGTATATCAAGGGAGAGAATATCTTGGTCTGCCCTTTGCCCTTGATGTCAAAGGGGGAGGGTGACTTGGTGTGGTTGTTGCCATCAAGTCCAAAGGGGGTGGTTTTTGGCATTATGATACAGGTGTTTTCCTTGATGGCAACTCACTCAGATGTATGATACACGTGTTGTCGTTGATGGCAACTCACTCAGATGACAAATCATAGTGCAATAGGTCAAGAGCAAAGAATTAATGATCAAAGAAAGGTATACGCAGGTTAGCCTTGATGAAAGTGTGTATACACGTGGGTTAGCAGAACAAAAGGCGTGTATGCATCTACACGAACTTTCACGCAAGAAAAGGCATGTACATGTTGGAGAACTATGTATTGGTTCTAAGTGGTTTTGGACCATGGTATTGAGAGAGGCCTAAACCTATATAAGGAGAAGATCATTAGGCCAAGAGGGGATAAGTGTGCAAGTATTGAATATCTGATGAAGTGTGAGATCGAGTATGCAGGTTATGGGTTTGTGATGCTTTGCTTGATTTGAACCAAGGATGCACCTATGCGGTTGAATATGGATGATGGATCGAGATCATAAGGCTTGGAATGTATTATCATTATGTGGTTTGATCATGGATAGACTAAATCTAAATTATTGACGCATGTTTTATTGTATAAATGTTATGATCTGGGTATGACAGATGTCTGGTATAGATGCAAAGTTCTAAGTTAATAATTGATGTGTACGTGGGGTCGCTTTGGTAAAAGCCTGTATACACATAGTTTCAGCTCATTAGAGTCACGTCTACTGTTTGAAGTATGGTATTTGAAGTTGCAGATTGGATCTGGTTGTTGTTGCAGAGTTCTAGGTTTTTCTCTATGTTCTGGTGATTGTGTTGATGACAGGGCTTCAGTGATTCAGTTGTTGGGTGATTTAGATATTGATGATGTAGATGTGGTTGATGGTTGTATTGCAGTGGTGATTTATTTTTTTCTTTGAAGTTATTGATGGATCCAGTATGAAAATTTATGAAACATGGTCCCGGGAAGAAAAGAGAGGGTTGTAGTCTTCTGTAAGCCAATGCGTACGTACTAGTAAATAGATCAGCTAGTACAAGAGTTAAGGGGGTTGTATCTCCCTTCCAATAGAAACTGGAGAATGAGAGAAGTTTGTAGTCTTTTGTAGGTGGGTGCTTGCATAGTGGTCTGAGTCTACGCTAATACAAGATTGTAAATAGGTTTTTCTTATATTAAAGAAAACATCAGCAGGTGGTTTCTGTCCTGCATTAGGTTTCCACCTTATATCTTGGTGTTCATGTGTGCTTCTTATGTCTGATCTATTCCATTTTACTGCACCTTTTTACTGTTCATATGGTTAATGAAGTTCTAATGCACTTATTAAAGATCAACATATAATGGATTAAATGAATCATAAGTTTACTAGATATATGCTAGTTGCATTAAACACAATTACGTGTGCATGCGGGTTCCCTTAACTAAAGTAGCATATATGTATCTGAGTATGAAAATGAAAAACGTTAGTGATTTGCTAATACTGATTCACCCCCCCCCCCCTCTCAGTATTATTTCCAACAATTGGAATCAGAGTAGGTTCTTTGGTAGAAGCTTGATCACTTGAAGGAGATCCCTAGAACAATGGGAAAGAAAGCACGTTAGAAGAAGAAGATAGCTCAAAGGAACAGGGACAACTTACCATTAGGTGGAAGCAAGTATTCAGATTCTGAATCACCTCAGATTGAAGATGAAAAAGCAAATGAAGCATCAGATAAAATCATAGATCAATAAGATCTATTTAGCAAAAGGGAGAATGCCCTCAAACAGGAAATTATCATCTTAAAAGCTCAGCTGGAATGTGCCTTCAGAGTTTGTCAAATGCTTCAGGAGTTGAAAGAAGAACAAGTAAAAGAGATTCTCATCCTAAGGCAACAAGTGGAGGACGGAAGAAAGTCTGAAGAAATTTTGAAGAAGCAATGTCTGGAAAAGGAAGAACAACATTAGGTTGAGGTAACTATCTTGAAAGGTAAATTAGAAGAAAAGGATAAACTATTATGATTTCAAGATAGTACTAATATTTTGGATGATACTTTTAGTAGTCAAAGGTCACCTGCTATCAAAACTGGTCTTGGTTTTTATGAATCTGTTGAAGGTGAATCTAGCTCACAAGGTGAGGCAAGGAACTCTAATGAAAAATCTAAAATTATCAACAAGGAGATGAGAAGACAACCCCATCAATAGTCAAGGAAGGAAATTCTTCAAAGAAAATATTTTACTCCAAACTATGGAAGTGATAGTCGGTTATTTTCTCAGATGAATAATGATGAATGTTATGTACGTCATAATTTAGGACATGTTGCAACCAGGTGCAAAAGTAGAATGGTTCAAGACCATCACATAGAAAGATCATCACATTCCAGGTACTTTAGGGGGTATTGTTTTTCTTCCAATATGTTTGGTCACAAAGCTATTGACTGCTATAGAAGGAATATGAAACATATAAGATGTTATGCATGTAACAAGCTGGGACATATAGCAAAAGAATGCAGGAGAAGACTTTGGGCACCATATCAAAAAGAGAAAACATCATCACATTTGAAGATATGGAAGAAAAAGGAAGTACAACCAGAAATATGTGGCATAGGAGAGTATACAGACATGACAGACTCGGAGGAAGCTGAAAATGTGGAACATCAGTGTTCTGAATCTCATATGCAAGTTTCATGAAGAGAATCCGCGTACATACACGGGTTTCTGTGGATACAGTCGTGTATATGTTGGTTTGAAGAAAAATAGTAGGCCAGACTCAGGATGAAAAGAGTCTGATATGGGTCTGATAGTGATCATCTCGCACAGGTTCAGGGGGAGCATATGCTTTGAATAATGCATTGTTGGCATTATTGTGATGATGCTTATTGACACATGGTTATCGGTTGCAGGTTATAGGTCTGGATGCTAGTGATAGATGCTTATGGTGTAGATCATATGGTGTATGATAGTTATCATGGTATTGTTTAGGTCCTTGGTCTTTGTGAGTCATATGATGTATTTTTCTACCCCACTATGCATGGGATGCATGATGTAATGTTTCTTGTTTTTGAGTCATGTATAAACATTTGGTATATCCCCACTTGGTTGGGTGGATAAGTAAAAAATGGTGTATTCCCACTTGGTTGGGAGATTGATGTATGTATCAATCTTTAGGAACGTCATTGGCAATGTATGTATAGAGTCATGTTATGCTTTTGCAGACCTTGGATGTGCTGAGGGGAGCATGGACGGATTGGTAAGTCTTCGCATGTACAAAGGGGGAGCTCAGTCAGAGATTTCAGCAGGTACTCAGGGGGAGTATGGACGATAGAATGTATATCAAGGAAGATAATATCTTGGTCCGCCCTTTGCCCTTGATGTCAAAGGGGGGGAGTGACTTGGTGTGGTTGTTTCCATCAACTCCAAAGGGGGAGATTGTTGGCATTATGATACAAGTGTTGTCCTTGATAGAAACTCACTCAGAGGTATGATACAGGTGTTGTCCTTGATGGCAACTCATTTAGATGACAGATCATAGTGTAGCATGTCAACAGACTAGGAATTAATGATCAGAGAGAGGTATATGCAGGTTAACCTTGATGAAAGTGCATATACACGCGGGTTAGCAGAACAAAAGGTGTGTATGTGTATACACACATTTTCATGCAAGAAAAGGCGCGTACATGTTGGAGATTAAGTATTGGTTCTACGTGGTTTTGGACCATGGTATTAAGAGAGGCCTAAACCTATATAAGGAGAATATCATTAGGCCAATAGGGGGTAAGTGTGAAAGTATTGAATATCTGATGAAGTGTGAGATCCAGTATGCAGGTTATGGGTTTGTGATGCTTTGCTAGATCTGAACCAAGGATGCACCTATGCGGTTGAAGATGGATGATGGATCGAGATCATAAGGCTTGGAATGTATTATCATTATGTGATTTGATCATGGATAGGCTAGATCTGAATTATTGATGCATGTTTTATTGTATAAATGTTATGATCTGGGTATGACTGATGTCTTGTATAGCTGCAAAGTTTTGAGTTAATAATTGCAGATGTGTACATGGGGTCACTTTGGTAAAGCACGTATACACGCGGTTTCAACTCATTAGAGTCATGTATATTGTTTGAAGTATGATATTTAAAGTTACAGATTGGATCTGGTTGTCATTGTAGAGTTTTGGGTTCTGCGCTATGTTCTGGTGACTTTGTTGATGACAGGGTTTCAGTGATTTAGTTGTTGGGTGATTCAGAGATTGATGATGTAGATGTGGTTGATGGTTTTATTGCAGTGGTGATTGATTTTGTGCTTTGAAGTTATTGATGGATCTAGTATGAAAATTTATGAAACGTGGTCCCTGGAAGAAAAGAGAGGGTTGTAGACTTATGTAGGTCAGTGCCTACGTACTAGTAAACGTGTCAGCTAGTACAAGAGCTAAGGGGGTTGTAGCTCCCTTCCAGTAGAAACTGGAGAACGAGAGTAGGTTGTAGCCTTCTGTAGGTGGGTGCTTGTGTACTGGTATGAGTCTGCGCTAGTACAAGATTGTAAACAGGTTTTTCTTATATTAAAGAGAACAACAACAGGTGGTTTTTGTCCTACATTGGGTTTCCACCATATATCATGGTGTTCATGTGTGCTTCTTATGTGTGATGATCTATTCCGTCTTACTGCACCTGTTTACTGTTCATATGGTTAATGAATTTTTGATGCATTGATTAAATATCAACACATAATGGATTAACTGAATCATAAGTTTACTGGATATACACTAGTTGCATTAAACACAGTTGTGTGTGCATGCGGGTTTCCTTAACTGAAGTAGCGTATATGTATCTGAGTATGAAAATGAAAAAGTTAGTGATTTGATAATACTAATCCCCCCCCCCTTCTTAGTATTATTTCCAACAATTGGAATCAGAGCAGGTCCTTTGGTAGAAGCTTGATCGCTTGAAGGAGCTCTGTAGAACAATGGGAAAGAAAGCACATCAGATGAAGAAGACAACTTAAAGGAATAGGGACAGCTTTCCATTAGGTGGAAGCAAGTATTTAGATTATGAATCACCTCAGATTGAAGATGAACAAGAAAATGAAGCATCAGTAAAATCATAGATCAACAAGATCTATTTTGTAAAAGGGAAAGTGCCGTCAAAGAAGAAATTATCAACTTAAAAGCTCAGCTAGAATGTGCCTTCAGAGTTCATCAAATGTTGCAAGAGCTTAATGAAGAACAAGAAAAATAGATTCTCAAACTAAGGCAACAAGTGGAAGAAGGAAGAAAGTCTGAATAAATTTTGAAGAAGCAATATCTGGAAAAGGAAGAACAACATCAGGTTGAGGTAAATATCTTGAAAGGTAAATTAGAAGAAAAGGATAAACTATTACGATTTCGAGACAGTGCTAAGATTTTGGATGATATTCTTAGTAGTTAAAGGTCGCCTGCTAACAAAACTGGTCTTGGTTTTTATGAATCCGTTGAAGGCGAATCTAGCTCACAAGGTGAGGCAAGGAAATCTAACGAGAAATCTAAAATGATCAATAAGGATATGAGAAGACAACCCCATCAACAGTCAAGGAAGGAAATTCTTCAAAGAAAATATTTTACTCCAAACTATGGAAGTGAAAGTCGGTTATCTCCTCAGATGAATAATGTTGAATGTTATGTATGTCATAATTTTGGACATGTTGCAGCCAGATGCAGAAGTAGAATGGTTCAAGACCATCACATAGAAAGATCATTACATTCCAGGTACTTTAAGGGGTATTGTTTTTCTTGCAATATGTTTGGTCACAAAGTTGTTGACTGCTACAGAAGGAATATGAAACATATAAGATATTATGCATGTAACAAGCTTGGACATATAGCAAAGGAATGCAGGAGAAGACTTTGGGCACCATACCAAAAGGAGAAAACATCATCACAGTTGAAGATATGGAAGAAAAAGGAAGTACAACCAAAAGGATGTGGCATAACAGATTATACAGACATGACAGACTCAAAGGAAGCTGAAAATGTGGAACATCAATGTTCTGAATCTCATACGCAAGTTTCATGAAGAGAATCCACGTACATACGTCAGTTTCTATGGATACAGTCGCATATATGTTGGTTTGAAGAAAAATAGTAGGCCAGACTCAGGATGAAAAGAGTCTAATATGGGTCTGATAGGGATCATCTCGCACAGGTTCAGGGGGAGCATATGCTTCGAATAATGCATTGTTGGCATTATGGTGGTGATGCTTATTGGCACATCTTGCTACTGATTGTTGATTTACCAAGAGAATGGATTGCAAGTTACAGGTCTGGATGCTAGTGATAGATGCTTATGGTGTAGATCATATGGTGTATGATAGTTATCATGGTCTTGTTTAGGTCCTTGGTCTTTTTGAGTCATATGATGTATTTTGTTACCCCACTATGCATGGGATGGATGATGTAATGTTTCTTGTTTTTGAGTCATGTATAAACATTTGGTATATCCCCACTTGGTTGGGTGGATAAGTAAAAAATGGTGTATTCCCACTTGGTTGGGAGATCGACGTATGTATGAATCTTTAGGAAGGTATTGGAAATGTATGTATAGAGTCATGTTATGATTTTGCAAAACTTGCATGTGATCAGGGTGAGCATGGATGGATTAGTACATCTTGGCATGGTCAAAGGGGGAGCTCAATCAGAGGTTTCAGCAGGTACTCAGGGGGAGTATGGACAACATAATGTATATCAAGGAAGAGAATATCTTGGTTTGCCCTTTGCCCTTGATGTCAAAGGGGGAGAGTGACTTGGTGTGGTTTTTGCCATCAAGTCCAAAGGGGGAGATTGTTGGCATTATGATACAGGTGTTGTCCTCGATGGCAACTCACTCAGAGGTATGATACAGGTGTTGTCCTTGATGGCAACTCACTCAGATGACAGATCATAGTGCAACAGGTCAAGAGCAAATAATTAATGATCAGAGACAGGTATACACAGGTTAACCTTGATGAAAGTGTGTATACACACAGGTTAGCAGAACAAAAATTGCATATGCGTATACATGCACTTTCACGCAAGAAAAGGTGCGTACATGTTAGAGAACTAAGTATTGGTTCTACATGGTTTTGGACCATGGTAATGACAGAGGCCTAAACCTATATAAGGGGAAGATCATTAAGCCAAGAGGGGGTAAGTGTGCAAGTATTCAATATCTGATGAAGTGTGAGATCCAGTATGCAGGTTATGGGTTTGTGATGCTTTGCTTGATCTGAACCAAGGATGCACCTATGCAATTGAAGATGGATGATGGATCGAGATCATAAGGCTTGGAATGTATTATCATTATGTGGTTTGATCATGGATAGACTAGATATAAATTATTGACGGATGTTTTATTTTATAAATGTTATGATCTGGGTATGAATGATGTCTGGTATAGCTGCAAAGTTCTAAGTTAATAATTGCATATGTGTATGCAGGGTCGCCTTGGTAAAAGCACGTATACACGCAATTTCTTCTCATCGGAGTCACATATACTATTTGAAGTATGATATTTGAAGTTGCAGATTGGATCTGGTTGTTGTTGCAAAGTTCCGGGTTTTGCTCTATGTTCTAGTGACTGTGTTGATGACATGGTTTCAGTGATTTAGTTGTTGGGTGATTCAGAGATTGATGATGTAGATGTGGTTGATGGTTGTATTGCAGTGGTGATTGATTTTGTGCTTTGAAGTTGTTGATGGATCCAGTATGAATTTATGAAATGTGGTCTTTGGAAGAAAATAGAGGGTTGTAGCCTTCTGTAGGCCAGAGCCTACTTACTAGTAAATGGATCGGCTAGTATATAGCTAAGGGGGTTGTAGCTCACTTCCAGTAGAAACTGGAGAACGAGAGAAGGTTGTAACCTTCTGCAGGTGGGTGCTTGCATACTGGTATGAGTTTGCACCAGTACAAGATTGTAAACAGGTCTTTCTTATATTAAAGAAAACAACAATGGGTGGTTTTTGTCCTGAGTTGTGTTTCCACCTTATATCATGGTGTTCATGTGTGCTTCTTATGTGTGATGATCTTTTATGTTTTACTGCACCTATGTACTGTTCATATGGTTAATGAAATTCTAATGCACTGATTAAAGATCAACATGTAATGGATTACCTGAATCATAAGTTTACTGGACATACGCTAGTTGCATTAAACATAGTTGTGTGTGCATGCGGGTTCCCTTAACTAGAGTAGCATATATGTGTCTGAGTATGAAAATGAAAAATTTAGTGATTTACTAACACTGATTCACACCCCACCCCCCCCCCCCCAAAGTATTATTTCCAACATTCTTTTATTTGGTTGAGATTTGGATTGTTGGATGGTTTTTGAACCAAGTGAGGTGGTCTCAGGAAAATACCCATATGGTGTAGGCATCCCTTGACCGATTTTGGCCTAATTGCGGTAAAGCCTACGGGTGGAAACATGAAATTTACTCAAGGTATTGGTGAAGGAATTCTGAGGCACGCAAGCTTTTTTTGGGAATAATAATCCCTTGAACGGTTTTAGCAAACTTGTGGTAAAGCCTAAGGGTGGAGGTGATTTAATCTTCGAGAATCGATGATTGTTTATGTATTGGTTTCTTATGTGATCTCTTTACTAGTTTTGGTGGGATCATAGGAGCATGAGGTTGGAGGTGTTTTAATCTCCAAGAAGCATTGGTTTTTTTTGTCGTGATTCCCACATTCATGCTTAGAATATGGCACGACAGTGATAGAATGAATGAAATATTTGGTTCAAGTCAATCTATGGTCAGGTGGTATTGTTGGGTTGTGTTATATTCTTTCCACGACTAGCCCATGTAGTTAACTAGGGGATTAGAGGGGGGTGGAGCCCCCTTTCGTTGCACCGATTGTGTAGCAGGGGAGGGGGGGTCACAGGGGGTTTGAGGTGTACCCGTAACCCCACTTTATGGGGTCTAGGGCAGTGTCCTGGAAAATTTTGGTTTTGGACCCTATGTTAGGTTAGGTGGACCCACCTATGGTTTTGTGCATGATTTATACACATGTTTTTTGGACGCGATGGTTTTTGGTCCATGGTATTGGACGTGATGGTTTTCGATCCATGGTATTGGATTCTTTGACATGTATAAATATGCATTATAACACTGAAAGGAACATAATGAAAATCAAGATAGTAGTCCCGGTTTTGGGATCTAGGGGAAATCTCTGTGTATATGTGTTTTATGTATTATGCTCTCGCATTGTTTATTTTTTGTGTTTTAGAATTCGTATGTAGGTAATTTCTATACGGGGTTAAAACCTACATTTGGTATCAGAATAGTTTTGGCTTCAAGGGGATGCCTTTGTTGCTGAGGGGTTTTGCTCAGGCCTGTGGTAGACCCTGTTCAGTGGGAGAT
>APFE031205686.1:14555-27257 GCA_000404065.3 Pinus taeda
GGTTGGTAGCAAAAGGTTATTCCCAGGTGCCGGGAATTGATTTTGGTGATATTTTTTCTCCTGTTGCCAAGGTGACTTATATTAGATTACATTATTTGTTACTACTGATTTTGATTTTGAGGTAGAACAGATGTATGTGAAGACAACATTTCTTCACGGGGATTTGGAAGAGGAAATATACATGAAGCAACTTGAAGGCTTTGCAGTGAAGGGTAAGAAAGAACTGGTACACAAGTTAAAGAAGTCTCTGTATGGGTTAAAATAGTCACCAAGGATGTGGTATAAAAAATTTGATACATTTATACGAGGACTTCGCTTCACCAGAAGCAAAGTAGATCGCTGTGTGTATTTTAAATTAATTGGTGACCATGTTATTTATCTAGTCTTGTATGTGGATGATATGTTACTGGTTGGAAATTACAAAGAAATTATCCAGGATTTGAAGACCCAATTGTCCTCCAAATTCAACATGAAATATCTTGGTGCTGCAAACTATATTTTTGGCATGGAAATTAAAATGGATCGGGCAAAGAGGAAGCTCTGGTTAAACCAGAGGAAGTATGTCGAGACAATACTGGAGAGGTTTAATATGCAGGATAGTAAACCAGTGAAGGTTCCTACTCCTGTAGGTGTGAGGTTATCTATTGAACAGTGTTACAAGACACAAGAAGAGGAAGAGGACATGTCCCATGTTCCATATGCAAGTGTAGTCAGTAGCTTGATGTATGCAATGGTCTGTACTAGACTAGAGATTGCACATGTAGTGGGAGTATTGTGCAAGTTTATGTCAAAACCAATAAAGGAGAACTGGACAGCAGTGAAGTGGGTTTTCAGGTATTTGCATGGCACTAGTGATTATGGTTTGTGCTACCAAGGAAGATCAGGATTGGATAGAATGTTGGATATTTGTGGTTTTGTTTATGCAGGCTGGGCTGGAGATCTGGATCGAAGAAGATATACAAGTGGGTATGTGTTTAACTTATTTGGAGGTACAGTCAGTTGGATGACTAAGAAACAATCTGTAATGGCACTATCTAGTACAGAGGCAGAATACATGGCAGCCACTCATGCAAGCAAGGAAGCAGTTTGGTTGCAAATCATTGTGTTCAAGTATGGGGTTAGTACATGGAGCAATAAGGATAGACTGTGAGAGCCAAAGTGCAATTTTCTTGGAAAAGAACCCCACATATCATTCAAAGACAAAGCACATTGATGTTCAGTATCACTTTGTGAGAGATATGATAGAAGACAAAAAGGTGTTGTTGTTAAAGGTGGACACTTTGAAGAATACTGCAGATGCGTTGACAAAATATGTTAGCTTTGAGAAGTTTTGTTGGTGTAGAGAGACAATGGGCATTTCAGGGTTGGAAAAATGAGTAAGCTCTCTTGTGGCCCCCTTGTGGAAAGAAAACAACAAGTGGGAGAATGTTGGGTTGTGCTATATTCTTTCCATGACTAGCCCACATAGTTAATTGGGGGGTTAGAGTGGGGGCGGAGCCCCCCTTCGTTCTGCCGATTGTGTGGGGGGGGGGGGGGGGCACAAGGGGTTTGAGGTGTACCCATAACCCCACTTTATGGGGTCTAGGGAAGCGCCCCAGAAAAGTTTGGTTTTGGACCCTATTTTAGGTTGGGCAGACCCACCTATGGTTCTGTGCATGATTCTCGCACATGTTTTTTGGACGCGATGATTTTTGGTCCATGGTATTGGATGCTTTGGAATGTATAAGTATGTATTATAAAATTGAAAGGAAAAGAATGAAAAATCAAGCTGGTAGTCGCAGTTTTGGGATCCAGGGGAAATCTTTGTGTATGTGTTTGATGTGTTATGCTCTCGCATTGTTTATTTTCTGTGTTTTAGAATTCATATGCAAGTAATTTCTGTATGGGGTTGAAACCTACAGGTACGTGGAAGTACCTGACTTGGTTGGATTTTGCATATGTTAATAAGCACTCTTTTCCTCTTGTATTTTCATGAGTACTTTTACTTGTTATTATGTGGCTATAATGGCTATTCTATTATGGTTATTATTCTGGTTATATGTTGGTTATAAGCATGGTTCCATAATAGGTTCTAGCTATGGCTCTTGATATCTTTGATTTGTTGATGAATGGTTAATCAATTCATGAGCTAAAAGCTTTGATTGCATCTATTATTTGAGGACATTAGACCCTCTTGACCATTCCCAGATAAGTATTTGACCCCTATGTTCAAATATGTATTCATGACCTGTAGATTACATGTTCTCAATATGTTTGATGAAATGATTGTCATGGTTAGGCATGGTTAGGTCAAGTATTTGATCAAGTTTGGCATGAATGGTTTTAACCTAATGTTATTTATCATCATGGAAAGTCTCATTGACTTCTGGGCAGTGGTCTAGATGTTGACCTAGAATTTAGGCTCAGAATTCATGATTGCACTCTTTGAACTAAGGAACTTGTGTCATAGCTGCACCCTGGTACGCTTGTGCATGCGATTGGAGGAACTTAACCACATGGAGGCCTTTTCATGCATCAATTTGGGAGCCTAGGTCATTGAAAAAACATTCCAACTTAGGGTTTTGGCATTGGGAATTGTTGTTTGGCTCCTATGTGTCCTGTAGTTCCTGAGGAAGGCTAGTAAAGTTCCATTTTCTCGATTCCAATTCATTAATTGTACTTAGGAGGTTGAGTCATGCCATAGTAGCCCTCATCTCATGTTTACCCTGACATGCCAGTGGATGTGGGTAAATGTGGGAGGATTTTATTACAGATTGGTATTAGAGCATGGTTCAACACTTGGATTGTATGGGCATAATGTGTTTGTCATGCATGCTTGTCACTTTTATATGTGTTTGTTATGATGCATTTTGATGATCATTGTTGTGGTCTTATGTGATCATGATGTTGTTGGTATGTTATGATGCTGATATGTTGGCTGAGATGGAGTAGGAGATGCATATCATCAGAGTGAGATTGCAATGCTAGACATCAGGGAAAGATTAGATCGTCATACAAGTTTGTATGTTGGGCATGCAAGTATGTTGGTTAATGGTTGTTATTATAATTATGGTTATGTAGATGCCTGTCATCTATTATTGTTGTGTTTACATGTGTGATAGATGATAGTTAATCAGAGTGGTCATATGCATGTGTAAGATAGTCATGAATGATAATAACTTGTTGTTATATACATTTTGGTCATATGCATGAGTATGGTAATCACAATTGAGATCTTGATGTTATTATATATCATGCTAATATGGCTTGGCTAGTGAAAATGGTTATGGTCATGATATTCAAGCATAAGATGATATACTTGTGATATTGTGTCATACTAATATGGATTGAATTGTGCAGATGTGATAGTATCCCTTCAGATACATTGAGGTATGAGTTTCATTATGTTGTCTATTTGGTCTATCAAACATGGTATATTATAGGTTTTCTAAATGTTTGATTAATTGTATGATATGAGAATGTGCTTATAATATTTCATGAAGGAATGATCTTGTTTTAAGACAATGGTACTAACACAATATGTTCTGAGACATCTTATATGCACTTGAATGCAACTGCATGCGAGTTGTAGTATTACGACTGATGACTACTAGTTGATTGTTGCTTATGACATGGCTATTAGTGTTGGTGAAGGCTAATTTCAAATTAATAGACATGATGTCTTGATCTTTGGAACATATGACTGACATGTGTGAATAGTTGCAGGGAAACATGCTTGGTATTAGTGTGACAAGGTAACAATTGATTTGTTTTTATAACTAACAACTAGGTGATGTGATAACACCTAATAAGATTCAATTGTAGTGAGGAAAAGGTAAAATAAAGGAATTTGGAGAGAATTCCTTTGGTTATGTTTGGAAACTGCAATTGCAAATGAGTGCTTTCCATACCAGAAGTCTTCTTCACCTTGATTTTGTCTGACATTATGTGGATATGTGATATATTCATGAATATGTATTTGACGTGTATAAAAAATAGTTTCCAGTTATGGTTGGATTTGTCAAGGATTTGGAATCCCTTGAGAAATGATATGTATAAGTGTTCAATTACAAGGATTTATGCTTGGCATAAGAAGGTAAGGTAGTTGGTATATTGTATATTTATTATGCACTAACAGTTGTGTGTTTATGGAAGTATGGTGTAGGGGGTTGCATGGAAAAAGAGACTGCCATGAAATCTTAAAGAAGGCTCAGGTTGAGATTTCCTTTGGAAGAATTGGGAACCTGTGGGGATTCAGTCATGGTGTCCATTTCTAGTTTGTGCTTTCAACGCTTTATAATTTGTTTGCGCTTAATTTGTAGTTTTATTTTTATTTACTTTTATTTTTTAATTTATGGTGCATGGCCATGCCACTTTGTTTGTGGTTTCGTATTGATATTGGTTTTTCATGGTTTTGTTCTCAGTTGTTTATTGTTCTTGTCTTTTATGTTTTCAAGGTCTTGGGAATTGGTTGGGGAAAGAGTAAGTTAATAGAGCTTAGGGGGAGTTGATTGAAACCTAGTAGGTAATGTAAGACCCAAATGAAGCCCAATGCATGTAAAGGGCATATAAAGGAAATAATATGATCGTTAGTTGGACTGGTTGGGTCCACTGGGATAAATGGATGGTGGCAAGATAGTCATGAGAAAGATAACAGGAAATATAAAGTAAATGGATTTATGATAGGGTCCAATCCTAACCCCTCTATTAAAGTAAGAAGCCCAAGGGGCCTAGTCAGAATCATAGTTAGCTAGTTGAGTCAATAAAAGCCCATAAATGGTTATCCGCATTAATAATAATTGTAAGTGCTTGACCCGCTTATAGAAAAGGGATCACAATTAGTTATAAAGGGGCCATAGTTAATAAATAAAGTGGTTATCCTATGTTATGCAAAGTATCACTAGTAGTTAGGGTTTTGGATGCCATTAAGCAATAAATAATTGTAGATGGACGGGAAGAATCATTGATTCTTATTGTAATTGAGCTTTTCTATGTTAGAGGTTTCCCCCTTGAAGAGACAAGTGAACATTGTATTTTTATTATGATTGATAGAATATATTTGCAGCTTGTATCATTTCATGTGATACCTTTGTGTTCCAAGCTATATTGTTTCGTATTTAGGGTTTTCTAGTTTTCTAGCAGGTCAAGTGAATAAGAAGTGGTATCATATCACTTCCCAAAGCTAGATGTACCTCCAACTTTCGCTGATTTATTTTTTAGGCTAGAGATGTGTTCTGACATCTTTAAACCATGAGATCTATTGTTGAGCACATAAACCTGTGGATTTGGGGAGGCATGCACGCAGGAAATACAAGAGTTGGTCACACCTATTTGACTCCCTTGTAACCCCTGTGGGTACCCCTTCAAGTAGTAGAACATTAGATAGAACCATGCATAGACTGCACTTCCATGTACCCTTCGGTATATAAGAATCCCCCTAGGGTAACCTAGAACCTAACCTTAGATAAGCCATTGACCATCTTGCTGCTGTAGAACATTGAGAACAACAATTGGGAAGACTACTTGTGCATACAATAGGGTAGTTGGGTAATACGGATAAGGGTATGGTCGATCCTCCTTAGTTAGCACCCTTAAAGATTCAGCCAAGTACTATTATTGGACCGCTATGTATATTGCGATTTGTAGCATCTAACACTCCTTTGAGGCCATAGTTCCCTCAACTATCTAAAGATCACCCCTACATTTTCATTCAGATCAAATCCAGTTGTGGGATTCGACTACCGATGTCCAAGATCAGATCTAGTAGTTGGATTTTTGTAGCTGCCATACAAATCAGATTCAATATTTGGGGTTTTCATAGCACCGATCAAACTCTTTGTGCAGTGAGGGTTTTGGCCACCATAGTCCATATTTTATTTTCGTAGAACATTTTGCAATACCAAGACATTGGGGTTTCTGTTACAATAGTCCAAGCCTAATTTTTGTAGGATATTTGGCAGTATTAAGCTTTCTCAAATTTGGTTGCTGCAGTTTTAATTAGCTGGGATTAAAACTCACTTTGGAGTTAAAAAATAAAATAAAACAAAATGGGGTCGTTTTGGTATGCTTTCCATAGACTCTGCCCATAAGATTTAGGATGATGAGTTGATCAACATTGTACCATTTACCTGTAAACCCCTAATTTTCATTCAGTCCCAAATTTTTTGCGACGTGGCTTCATGTGACCCACATCACTAGACTCTCGAGCTTTCCCTCTTTCCAACCATATTACTCTTAAGTAAGCTCAAAAAACATTGACCGAAGATATTGTATGTACTGTACCATGTCTCAAGTTATAGATGCGGAGAAGGCATTAGAGAGAGCTAAAATCCTTGAGAAAGAATTATATGAATTTTGTGCTACCTTGCCCAGCAAAATTGCAAAAGCATTGCCTGCCTTGCAAATACCTCACGAACCCATAAGGGAAGAACCTAGTAATAATGCACATGTAGAGGAGAATCCATCCATCACATTCACTTCTAGGGAGGTTCCTTGTTGGAAATTCTGAGATGGAGGGTGAATCAGTATTCCTTATTAATTAGCACTTTTAACTCTTTTCGGAGCATTAGTTAATATTCAATTATTATTAATGTTTATGCAATAATAACAGTAAATAAAAGAACACAATAGGCACAAGAATTTTAGGTGGAAACACCCTCTGGGTCAAAAACCACCGAACACTTTTCTAATAAATTATTTAATATTCAGCTCCAACTAAAATGAAAGCAACAACTTCCTAGACTTATAGAAAATCATTCTTCTCCACGTCCGATTGGATGGATGCCCCAATGCCCTGGTTTCTTCAGTAATCGACTGAATGGATGCCCCAACACCCTAGACAGCCACAACTTGCCCTAGAACCACCGTACCACCCTGAAGTGTTCACAGGCCCCAACCTGTTGGACACTTCATACACCTGCCTAGCACCTCCCTACCACCCTATAATGATTGAAATAAGACAAGGTTATGGATTCCCAAACCAAGGACAAAAATCCACGATATAATAAGGTGTACAATTATTTTCATGTAGTTGACTAAACACACAATCACTCTATGACCTACAACCCAACCATGACATCATCCTAACAGTGACTCCTATACCTCCCCATGTTGCCTCTTTGAATTTAGGAAGAATGAATCTTTTACAGTCTTTACAATGATGACTCTTTTACAAATGACTATTTTACAACTTTACAATAATGACTCTTTTATAAATGACTCTTTTACAACTTTACAATGATGACTCTTGGCCTTAACAATACTTTACGATATCAAGATGGATATCATGTCTTCAAGGATGTCCCACTACAATGCTTCCTTTGGTTTGATACTTATTCTCTTGAATTCTTGCTTGATTTTGTAATTGAATATTCCTCTACCTGCATGCAAATTTTTCCCGATGAAACCAAACCCAAAACAAAACAAAATACCCTTCAACTTAACTCTGCCTACAAAACACATGCAAGTGCAAAACAATGAATAAATAAAAATTTAAATTACAATGCCTACTTGAAGTGTGCTTGTAACTTTTGTTGTTGACTTGTTGCAACACTAGAAAAAGACTCCCACTCTTGATATAGGCCTAAACTCTATGCAAGACTATATCCAAAACTGACCTAAAGATATATATAATAAAAACTAATGATAGACCCTAGACTTGTGATGGACCAAGTTCTAAGTACAACAATAGAGACCATTCTATAAACTATGACAAGACAAGTAACATGAACTTACAACATCATATAGATTTAGCAGACTTGGTGTATCATAAATAATTTGTAGCATCACATGTGTATTATCAAGAATGGGACACCCGAAATGTGATATCAAAACTAACTATGACATATAGAGACATAGAGATATAATTGAGACCGTGTAAATACTTACATTGTCCTGCAAAAAAATATGTTAGAGATGATACTCAAAATTCAAATGTAAACACTAATCATACATACCTTTGTGTAGGAGACTTACCCTTTACTGTTGATGTGTGGTCCTCACTATAGTGATCCTTGAATGCATGTGTTTTCTTGCCTTCTAGGAGCTCCATATTGAATTTTTGTATCTATGAAATTTTGAATCTCTAGGGTTTAAAATTGCGTCTTGTGGTAGCCCTCTAAGTCCTCTTTCCAACCCCACAAGTTTGATCAAGATTGGATTATTCAAGAAACATTTATTCCCAATCTCCCATGATGACCTAATTATAGACTAGTTTAGTAAAGTGAACTTGTACAAAGTGCCACGTGTCACTGTTGCAACCTTCGGCCCAGAAAACGATACCCAACAGACTAAACTCCATCCTATTTCTGTCACTATTTAAAAATTTGAATCCAATGCTCAGAGAGAAATTTATGACGATTTTCCGAATGTCACCTATTTGACATGGAATTTGGGAGCCTACAAAAATCCTAACTTCCGAAGATCATATCTCTGAAATTAGGGTGAAATAAGATCTAAAATTCAATCACGAGGTTCATCAAGATTTTGGCTCAAATGGATTTTAATTTAAGCCTCTGAAGTTTCACAGAAGAAAAAAAAAGAAAGTTATAGCAAAAATGCTATGCTGACCTGTTTGAGGCCACAAAATCCCTACAAGAGGAGGATATGAGGGCCACTATTTATATCAATGTCTTGAGTTGAGAGGGTCCTCAACAATTGAACATTGGAGGGATTTTAGGAGCAATAAAAACACTATTAATTATTGACTATTCAATGACCAAAACCATTTGTGAGTGCCTTGCCACAACCTGATAGGGTTTTAGCCCACTAACTGGGGTTACTAACTTCAAACACAAATATCTCTCAAACTATGAAGAATTACGTGGTGTGCCATATATCAACGGAAACATATCAATGAGTAGAATCCATCTAGAAGATCCTTGACTAAGAATAGAGTAATTTTTCAATTCAAAATGGCCATGGAAGATTGGGGTAGACCCTGGTCCTAGTTGGGTTGACATCAATGACAACCATTGATCAACATCCCCAATTTTCGAGCCAATGGACACCCAAGCTCAATATGTACAAATTTGATGTCTCTAAACCGGAAGTATGGGTGGCACAAATGGAAAAATATTTCCTCCTTAATAATATCTGTGAGGATGGAACTAAACTACATGTGGGAGCCCTTTACTTGGACCAAGAGAGATGACAGTGGTGGTAGTGGCATAAGAAATGTTATACAAGGAGGCCAACTTGGCACATGTTCTAAAAATCCATTTGTGACCTCTTTGATCAGGATTCTCACTTTTTTGGTGGTCTCAATAAGCTAAGGAAAACAAGGACAATAAGGGACTACATTGCAACTTTTGAACATTTGGTGAGGAGAACTGAAGTACTAGGAGATGAATTTTACTTTGAATGTTTCAAGAATGGCCTAAAGGAGGCCATCCAAGCCAATGTCTGAATGCATCACCAAGCTACTTAGTTGGACACATGTCGTAAGGTCTTAGAGGTAGAAGTTGCCTTACAGCCCATTCCAATCATGAAAATTTTGTCGCAAAGGCACGTCCCACCCATGCTATGGGCCCCACCTAAACACTTAAGGTTCAAAAGGTGTCACCAATAGAAATTGCTGAAAGAAGAATAAAAGGACTCTAATGCTACTGTGATGACAAGTATTCCCTAGGACATAAATGCAAGGAACCAAAATTATTTGAAATTGATGCTACTAAAAATAGCTTAGTCGAGGAAGCTCCATTCACTGAAGTGCTTGAAGAAGAAGTGGGTGAATCCAAAACAAACCCATAAAATGATCTCACAACTACACCAGATGGGCTGGTTATATCACTACATGCCTCGGCTAGAATTTCTTCACCCTAGACTCTCAAAATTCGCGGTTTCATTAAACATCAGCCAATAGTGGTGTTGATGGATAGTAGTAGCACTCAGAACTTTTTCCATAAGAGAGTTGTAGAAGTTTTTCATTGTTTTATACAGGTGATATCTAATTTCCAAGTCCTTATCACTAATGGGGGGACCATGAAATGCGAAGGATGCTATGAAAATACTAAGCTTTAGATGGGGGATTATCACCTCGAAACCCACATGTTTTCCATTGAAATGGGTAGCTGCAACATTGTCCTAGGTGAAAAATGGCTCCACACACTAGGCCATATCACAATCGATGTCCAAGAGTTATTTATGATCTTTAAGGAAAACGAACACATTCATACATCGAGGGGACTCCAGGCAGGTGCTCCTACTATCATCAACTCGCATCGAATGAAGAAGGTTTTAAGAAAGGGCCATCATGGGGTAGTAGCCTAATTTAATGCCATTTAGGCCATTGAATCCACTTCGCCTCATATTCATCTAGATTACAATAGGTTATAGATCACCACTAGTGGGTCTTTGAAAAACCTAAGGAGCTCCCACCCTCTAGGGTTGAACATGATCATAACATCCCTTTGGTCCCGAGTAGCCAACCGCCAAATGTCAACCCATATCGATATCCTTTTGCATAAAATAATGAAATTGAAAAAATCATCAAGGAACTCCTCAAAGACAGTGTTATTCATCCCATCACCAACCCTTATTCATCCCTAGTGGTCATGTTTCTAAAGAAAGATGGAGAATGGCGCGTGTGTCCTAAATTTACGGCCCTTAATAAGCTCACTATCAAGGATGAATTTCTTATTCTAGTAGTTGATGATCTTCTTGATGAACTACATGGTGATAAATTCTTTACCAAGCTATACCTCTGCTAGGGCTATCACCAAAAATGCATGAAGGAAGTTGACATTCCAAAGATAGCCTTCCGACCTCATGAAGGCCATTATGAATTTCTGGTCATGCCATTTAGTATTTGTAATGCTCCATCCACTTTTCAGAGCATCATGAACCACCTTTTGAAACCTTATCTCAAAAATTTTGTCATGGTATTTTTTGATGACATTCTCATCTATAGAATTACATGTGACAAACACCTTCAACATGTTGACCAAACAATACAATTGCTCCAACATCATAAATTATTTGTCAAATTATCTAAGTTCTCCTTTGGCTTGGAAGAAGCAGAGTATTTGGGACACATTTTGGGTTGTGACGGAGTGAGGGTTGATTCGAAGAAGATTCAGGAAATGCAAGAATAACCCCAACCAAAAAATATGAAGAGTTTGTGAGTACTCTTGGGTCTCACAGGCTACTATCAAAAATTTGTTAGCAATTATAGACACATTTCTCGACCACTCACTAATATTCTCAAGAAAAAATCATTTTTCTGGAATGATGCAACTTAGTATGCCTTCTTGGCTCTCAATTAGGCCATGTTCTCCACTCCTGTATTGGCCTTACCATACTTCACCAAATAATTTGTGATTGAATGTGATGCTTTAGGTATGGGCATTGGCGCAGTATTAATGCAGGAAGTTAGACCATTGGCTTTCACCAGTCAACAAATCAGTGGCAAACATCTAGGTCAATACACATATGGTGTTAACACCCAGGTTGTTCCCTATGACTCCCAAGGGAATACGGCCGGGGTAACCACTAACCAACCTTTGGATTATAGATCCTAGCCTATCTATAATCAGAGAGGGCTCTCTCTTTAAGTTTCAGCTATGTGTTGTGAAGCTTTTAGGCTAGTTAAAAGTCTTAGTTTCCTGTTTGAGACTTTGGTTGGTGAACTTTTGTTGTAAGAAGGGCATGAAATGTGCAGAAGAGGCTAATCCATTGGGCATATGGAGTCAGAAATGTGAGATAGTTCTAGTGCCTGTGATGGAGAAAGTTTTGCTACAAGGCTAGATGATTATTGTTAATATAATTTTCCGTTTAGTGAGTGAAACAATGGGAAATGGAGATACAGACAGTGTGATACCAATTTGAACAACAATCTATACTTAGTAGCATAAATGAATTACGAAATAGTGACTGTGAGATATTCAGGGCTTATTGGAGCAGTTAAGAATTCCAATTTAAACAACTGAAGTTGTAGAAAAACATTTATAGTGAAGATAGATTGAGATCAGGGTGTCTCCATGGACAAATCCTGAGCTATTCTTTTTCTTTCTTTCCTAGATTTAGAACAACCTATGAGAGTCATGAGTTAAAACAAATAACAGAACATTAATCAGAGATAGAGAAACACTTATTATATTAAGCCATAGCACTAGAATCCTGTAGCATTCAATGGTTCCAGTCACAGCATGCACCAGTAAGACTCAGTTCCTGCAAACTCCAAGCTTTATTTATAACATCCTTCTGAAAGTTACAGTCGAGTTCTCATTTCTTCATAAGAGAACAACAAAAACCAACAACCCCTTGAAAGTTTGTGCGAGGGGGAATATATATAATAGGTTTTACAAAATATCTAAATGCTGAGTCACTTGATAAATTAACTATGCTCACCAACTTTACAAAATAGCAGATAAGAAAGTTATTGCTACTCTAAATGTAGGATAAATGGTCTTTAATTCTGTCAGAACTCTTCTTGACCTTTGGAGGACACTGAGTCGGTTGAGCGTTCTACTTTAATGCTGAATGAATTGTCTTTATACTTTGTCATGGTGTAGCTTTCTCGGCCCTGTTACCTGTAGCTGTCATTGTTGCTTTTGGTGGCCGAATGTTCCTGCTGAGTTGGCTCATTCCACTTTTTCCAGTCATAGTATATGCATCATACTTTCTGAATGTGATGACTTATATATTTTGATGACAAAACTTTGATGAAACCCCCTGCTTATAATAATAACTGTATCATTGAGGTCCACCATTCCTGTGTAGGCA
>APFE031205703.1:0-14882 GCA_000404065.3 Pinus taeda
TAGCTGAAGCCTCTAGCAGCTCTCCTAGGATACCAAAGAGAAGTAGGAGAAGAGGGAAAGAAATTACTGCCTAGGAAACTGCTGTAGAAATTGAAGAAACTACCCAAGAGACTGCTGAAGAAACTGTTCAAGAAACTGCCCAAGAAATTTCCCAAGAAGAAAGGAAAAAGGGAGACAGAACTAAAATACAAAAGGGGGATAAAGGGAAAGCCATTGTGCAAGATTCATTTCCTTCACCTGAGCCCTCAATTGAAGAAGAATCCCAAACACTAGCTGATAGACTTGTTCAACTCCATGCTACTGCCCTCTCCAAAAATAAACAAGAAGAAAAACAAAACAGTCAGCGAAAGAATACTAGTATACAAGTAAGAAGAAGTAGTAGACTTATAGAGAAGAAGAGTGTGACTAAAGAGAAACAGTCCCATTTCATTGATTTGGGTACACCTGAAAAGACTCCAATTCAGCTAGATATTGAGCTAAGTCCTCCACGAGAGGAAAGTCCCTTCCAGCAAGAAAGAGAAAGCAGTTTTCAAGGATTTGAATTTAGACCAAGACAAACACCTGGCATTGACCATGACCAACAGGAGGCATATGATTATTTGGAGACTTTAGAGCAATCTGTTGCCGGTCCAAGCATTATATTTCCCCTTGAGGAACAAGTCCACTCTCTAAAACAAGAGGTATTTGAGCTGGAAGTCTTGAACCGGCATATTAAGAAGGAGAATGGAACAAAGCAAGGTGGACAAAATTGTCCACGACAACACAATGCTTCACTTGGGTCTTTGGCAGAAAAAGAATAGGAAATTGAAGAGGAAATGCAAGAAATTGAGCAGGGCCTTGATTAACTTGAAGTTTAGGTGTTTGGTTAGAAAACCAAGAACAAATTTGGTAGCAAGAAGAAAAAGGAGAAGGTTGGATGTCTTGGCAGAGGCATCTGAGCATATGAACTAAAAAATCATGACAAAGTTTTGGTGGCATGAGGAAATGCAACACCTTCATAGTGGGGGTATGTTGAGCCTCAAACCTGCACTCATTTACCCATCCTCCCAACAGCCTTTTCCTACTCATTTCCTTCTTTTGTCATCATTTCCTTCATCAACTTGTTCAATTCATTACATTATAGGACTTTTTAACATGATTTGCTAATTGTGCTAATGATTGGCTGTTGGTTTAGATTTTTGGTTCAAGTGCTGCAATTCCGCAGCTAATACAGGGTTTCCGTAGCCAGTCTATGATTCCGCAGCCAATCCCAGATTCCGCAGCTATTTTCTTGTTTGCTATGATCCAGGTGTCCTCCAGAGGAAAGAGCCACATGGGCAAGTTTGTATGACTGTGTACATGGTGCGTGTGCTATCAGTTCAGCCAAACTGGCCGTCTACACCCCTGGTCAACGTGGAAGTAGCTCCGGTCAAACGGCAAGGTTGCAAACGGTGGCACGGATTTGCGTGTTCAGTTGGAGCACGTAAGTCACAGCTGGCCTCTTCTTTAGCCACGAACACTGCAAGGGACAAGAATCCAACAACGGATTTATTAAACCATGATGATCGTTTCCTAAATCCGTGCACGGTGCTGCTGAACGTGTCTTTTTCCTAGCTGTTAGTTAGCTTAGTTTACGCACAGGACAGTTGATGTACCTGCTATAAATAAAGCGTTTCTACACGCTGAGTAGTTAGTTTTTGGAAGTTAATCTTTTGCTGTTGTAAACTCTATTTCAAGACTCTTTTACATAGCGTTTACGCTCCCCACTGTATTTTTTTATGTGTTGATTTAATACCAAGAAGACAGTTCTGTTCTTACCTGCGTAGCTGATCTTTTTAATTGGTTTAAGTGGATGGAGGGCCCCTGTCTGCTACAACCATTGTACAGTAGTTTTTAAATTTGCTTTCCTGCATTGCTTTTTTCTCTAATTCACCATGTATATTAATGTACAGTTTGAATCATGCTGCTTTATGTTTCTGTACTTTTCATGACTGATCAGTGTGTGTTTTTACAGCTTTGTTAGGAGCCCGGGATAGTGTGCTTTTCCTTCTTTCTAACACTAGTGGCATCTGAAGCTGTCTTATCTAGACTGCTGACTTTCGCTTTGATTTTCATTAGTTTCTTTGCTTAGTTAGTTTCCTTGTCTAGTTACTTTATCAAGTTTTGTCAAGTTGCTAATCTCTTGATGGTTCTTTTTATCATAATTCACTAACTTTTATGGGACCAAAATATCATTTAATTGCAACTTGGTTTATTTAATTTTAGACTCATATTGCTAATTCACTCCTAACTCTTTTTCACATGATCAATTTAGCTAAAGGTAGAATGTTAAGGGAGAATTAAGTAGTGTGATTTGTCACTTAATTTTTGCATTGCTTTAGATTCAATAGAGGAGTTAGAATAGTGTTCTTGCTTTCAGCTGAGTTAATATAGATGTCATTTTCATTCTTATCAGCAGTAAAGGTATTGGACTAGTGCCATTAGTCTTTTTGTTTGATGCTTTACTTTCATTCGAAGCTTTAATTCCATTCCAAGTTATTGTTCAAGTTTTCTCTTTAAAATTCAAGAAGCATTTAGAAATCGCCACATACACACACATTCACTCACTTGTTTATAACTTCATCACATCACATTAGGAAGATAAGTTAGATATTAACTAAAAATGAAAAAAAGAACTAGGAAAGGCTGCTTAAGTATATATTGTACACTTCACTTCATCAGCTTACGAGCCCCGGGTTGACAATTTATGATAGCAATTTAGACAACACTAAATTGACCAAACAATTATTCGCAAGCTGATGGACAAGTTGAGGCAATCAACAAAGTCCTTAAGTGCATGTTGCAAATAATGATTGGAGTTCATAAACGGAATTGACATTTAATCCTGTACTTAGCTCTGTGGGCATATCGGACCTCGGTGCGAAATGCGACCAGATTTACGCCTTTCAAGTTGGTGTATGGTTTGGAGGCAGTCTTACCAATCCAATGTGAAATCTCATCCCTCAAGCTCACAATTGACCTGCTACCTAATACTTCTAAAAAAGAAGCACATTTCTTGGAATTAATCCATCTGGATGAAACCTGTCGTGATGCCACATTGGCTAATGAAGCACATGAGAAACACATCAGGGCACAATATGACAAGAATGTTAACCCTCGTGTCTTCTCAGATGGTGACCTGGTCTTGCTTTATGATCAAGATTCTGACAAACTAGGAGCAAGGAAGTTTTAACCATTATAGATGGGCCCTTATATTGTTAAACGTGTGTTGATAAAAGGAGCCTATGCGTTAGTCGATTATGATGGGATTCTATTGTCGCAACCCCAAAACGGGTTGTATCTTAAACATTACTATGCTTAATTGAGTGTGGTAAGAACCATTGTACATATGCTTTGATTGCATTTTTGTGTGTTATTTTTTTAGAGTTTCAATTTGGTCAGGTAATCCACTTCACATTTGTTGCAGATGTCGAACTTTTCAGAACCATTTATTGGGTATGCCGATGGAGCTAGTCGTAGTATGCAGAACTTATCTTCTGCAGCATGGGCCATTTTCGCTCCAAGCAGTGAGTTAGCGAGTTTTAGAGGGATATGTATTGGTCGATCGACAAACAATATCGATGAGTATAGCACATTGATTGAACTCTTCTCTGATGCCATTTCACATGGCATACACCGAATCATTGTTAGGCTAGATTCATAACTTGTCATTCTACAAGTTATTGGCATCTATTCCATCTGGAACCCAGCTATTCATCGCATGTTCCTTAGAGTTCGAATTTTGGAAAGACATTTTGAATTCATTCAGTATCAACATATTTCTATAAATTTAAACACTTTAACTAACTCTCTAGCAAATTATGTGTTAAATAGACATTTGCAACATATGTAAAGAAAGCATTTTTCGAATCACATCATCATTTGAATAGGGTTTCATCACTTAACCACAATAAAACATCGAAAGTCAAATATATAGTTGTATATAAGTTCTTACAAATAGTTTGTGTCCAAGACAACATCAGGCATCTGACCCAAAAAACTCAAAAATGAATGCAGAAAATATCCTAGACTAGTGATGTTGATGATAACATGTCACCACCTATGCTATCATACGTCGGAGTCTTGTCCAACAACTCAGTACACCAGTGGTATGGCGCTGCGATCTCATGGGTAACTCATCAATCAATACATCCAGAATACGGAGGGTTAAACCATCTACACGATCCTGAAACTGAACCAAGGTCTTTGCTATGTCCAAATATCTGAGAACTTCCCTCCTGATAGCTCTCTCCACTGGAGCATCTGCTTCCCATCGGTGTACCACAGGTCAAATGGATCCAATATCTGCATACATATATGTGTTTATTTAGTCTTGGTAACAATAAAAAAACACAAAAAAAAAGTGAAAACTTAAAAGGAAAAGTGTGGTCAAATACATTTACCAATAGTTCTCCACTGCGCCCCAACTGGCAATAGCAGATCTGGATCACCGCGGAAGTCCTTACCAGCATATGGATATTCTTCAAAGGCCATCTCCCGACGGTTGAACCACTTGAAGAAAGTGAGGAAAAATGAGATCAGTGACTAGACAACATGCCTAGCCATAAGGTCTACCCATCACTACATCTGTGGGTCTCTAGGTCTAGGTAGTCCAAGAGAAATGTGTTGTGGTTGCATAAGCAGGATTCTTTCCAAGGCGAAGGAAATTAAGATAGACCCATAACCAATTTTTTTTTTGTCTTTCTTGCCTTCACCTTGGTCTTCTGTTCTCTCATAGATGGAAGAATTTCCTCACACCAGTTGAATACCTTTGGTTCCAGGCATTCCAAGGAACACTGCATATAAGATCTGTTTGCTAAATGTAATCCACACTACCAACCAATCTAGCAAGGGTAAATAGGATAGTTATCAAAGGTCTATCACTAACATCTTGGATATGTATCTTTCCATCTCTGCTGGGTTGAGATCCTTCCCAACAGAACTGACGAATATAATCTCTCGCTGATTCACCTCCTCTGGTGAGTCCCTACAATGAAATAGGAGCACCCTACCTCAATAAACTTGTCAGAAAGTAAACATCCTCGATGGTAAAGGGGATCGCTTTATCCCTAATGTGAAAAACCTAGTCAGTAGGGTCCCATGCACAAACAAGATACTGTAGTAGTTCCATTTGTTACCACATGCTAGATAAGCGAAAGAAATTCAGCAACCCATAGTTCTTTAAGGCATCAATTGTGCCCTGATCATTTAAAGCAATTATGTCTTATTCCTTGTGTTATCGTTCTCGCCATGTAACGACCATTTTGATCCAATGAATATCTGAAACACAATCATTAGATATATTAGGATCCAACTTGGACTAGAATGAAAGAGCATTGGGATAGCTCCTACCTGGTCCTGATGGCACAAGAAATGATCCACATAATCCTTCACAATCATCTAGTGAAGTTTGGGGTAAAAAACTGCTCTAGAGCTCCAATTCCAATGTTCGAAATGACATGGTTCAAATGAATTACCAAAACTTGTTTTTTATATTTACTTTTACATGTAAATCAAGTAGATGTTGGTTTTTATTTGTTTTTATCCATGAACATGTATTTCTAATCATCTTTGGTGGATTTTTGAGCATGATGAATGGCTGAAACAGAATCCGATGTACTAAATGGTGAATTGAGCATCTTTGACCACAAAGAAAACTTTTTGTTTTCTTTTCTAGCTTTGATATAAAATGAAAAGAAATCATGGAGTCCTCTTTAAACTCTTTTTAGACTCTCTAAATAAGAAAATATAGTCGAACACTTATCTTTTCCAGCTCATTAAAATATTGGAAATGACATCTCTCTTGTATTATTTTATCCATTTTCAGACCTGAGGGATTATTTTACAAAAAATAACTTATAGAGTTTTCTTTTCGTCCCTTTTCAAACTCTCTAAACATGAAAATGACTAAGTTATCTTTGTCATTAAACTCGTTAAAATATCATAATAGAGACAAACTTGTCCATCTAGACAAGATCGAGTTTCATCGTCGCTAGACTCATTAAAACATCAAATAGAAATGGGTTTGCCCGAAGAACGAATTATAGAACAAGAATATGTTATCCTCCTCAGGCTTGATAAAAAATAAAGAGGTAATGATTAACAATGACGGGGGAAAATGGGGAAAATCTTAAAAACTTATGGCATCAAGTCGCTCTTGAACATGACACTTTCACTTTATCTCCGTGATTAAGCTGGGTTGGGTCATTCGGTTTGATGGTTATCATACCATTGGTCTGTCACACTATCCATCACTTTTGTTTTGGGTCAATGCTACCAATTCATCTCAGTGTCACTGATATGTTCAAGAGAAGTCATCCAGTCACAACTTCATCCATTGAAATACCACAAACCTTCATTTTCATGAGGTCGATTCCTAAATCAGGTCACCTTCCGGTTCAAAACTTCCAATACTCATGATAAAGCATTTCACCCGACATAGATATTTACGGCCTCATGCTTTAGGGGGCAACTGTTATAGACTTATTTGGGTGCATCAACACCAAACTCACATGTCAATGTTATTAGGGTTCATCAATCCCTAATATAGTTGTTCCATTCCCTAAAGAACTTAGACATCCAAATTCCTCACTCCCAAACAAGTTCCATCACAAAATTCATCCAAAAAGTGTCTCTAAAGAGATCATTGCAGGAAGCCCTTCATTAGGCTACAATGCACAACAGGTGCCACACTAACTAAGTGTTATGCATTGCACTTAGGCCCTCTTTAGCTTGTGATGATTAAGCTTGGGTAATGTTCCAAGAGAGTTTGAAGAATCAGTTATTCATGGAAACCTCTAGAAGCTTCTCCAGTGCCACCTGCCCCTCTGAGTTCACGCAAGGATGACTAAAGGAATTAGGAAACTTCCACCTCATATCCCCCTCTTTCATGGAACCAATTCCTAAAAATAGAAAGGAATTCATCATCATCATTAATGACCCAACCTCCTTCACTCATCTATAAATGGATCACTCATCCAAGGGATTTGGAGGCTAAAGAATTTTGAGTTGTAAGGAGGTGTTGATGGTTTTAGTATTGAGGCTAAGTATTGTGGTAATGTTGGAATTTCTTGTTTTTCATGATGTGAAGAAGGTTTGAAGCTGGAAGGATGGCACTGGATCGAACTTATGGGTTGTAACCCTTCTTTCTATTCATAAATCTTTTCAAGATTTTTCCCCTATGTTTGTGTAATCTGTCAATTCATTCATATGTTTATCATACTTCAATTCTATGTTATTTATGAATTATCGATCATTATGCATTGATGGGTCTTTGTTTCTATAATTACATAGGTACTCTCCAAGTGTGTTAAGTATGGGGAGGAGCAATGAGATCAACCAAAGGAGAGAGGGATCAAGCAAGGAATCAAGCATAAGTTATAGGATGTCTCCTTATAATCTTTCTCTTATATGTTATTCATAGGAAAAATGGTGAATCGTTTTAACTATTGTTTCTAGGTTAGCTATCAAACCTAGAGGGTTATCATTTCTTAGAAATAATAATTTTCTTGAAAACAATACTAATTTTCCCGAAACTTGTTGTTGATGTATGCAAGCTTTAAAGCACTAAAATAGTGTTTTTAAGTCAACTTCTTGGATGATGAGTTGATGTCGACAAGAAGCGACTCATCATAGGAGGGCCTTGATACATCTACAACACAAAACGAAGTAAATGATTCTTGGAGTTGAAAATCGACTGACGACACAAGGTTCAGGAATGGCTATCATGAAAAATGAAGGTTTGTAGTATTGCAACGGATGAAGTTTTAACTAGATGACTTCTATTGAACATATCGGCGACACTGAGATGAATTGGTAGCATTGACCCAAAACAAAAGTGATGGATGGTGTGATATACCAACAGTATGATAACCATCAAATGGAATGACCTAACCCAGCTCAGTCACGGAGATGAAGTGAAAGTGTCATGTTCAAGAGTGACTCGCTACCATAAGTTTTCAAGACTTTTCCCATTTTCCCCAGTCATTGCTAACCAGTACCTCTTTATTTTTTATCAAGCTTTAGGAGGATAAGATATGCTTGTTCTATAATTCACCCTTTGGGCAAACCCATCGCTATTTGATGTTTTAACGAGTCTAGCGATGGTGAAACTCGGTCTTGTCTAGAAGGACAAGTTTGTCGCTATTATGATATTTTAACGAGTTTAACCACAAAGATAACTTGGTCCTCTTCATGTTTAGAGAGTTTGAAAAGGGAAAAAAATAAAACTCTATAAGTTCTTTTCCGTAAAATAATCCCTCAAGTTCGAAAAAGGATAAAATAATACAAGAGAGATGTCGTTTCCAATACTTTAATGATCTGGAAAAAATAGGTGCTCGAATATCTTTTCTTATTTAGAGAGTATGAAAAGTGTTTAAAGAGGAATATATGGTTTCTTTTCATTTTATATCAAAGCTCGAAAATAAAACAAAAAGTTTGCTTTGTGGTCAAAGATGCTCAATTCACCATGTAGTACATAGGAATCTATTTTCCATCGTTCATCCTGTTTTCAAGAAAGTTAGTATTTCTAAGAAATGCTAACCCTCTAGGTTTGGTAGCTAACCTAGAAAACAACAGTTAAAACAATTCACTATTTTTCCTATGAACGACAAATAAGAGAAATATTATAAGGAGCCAACATGCAACTTCCACTTGATTCCTCACTTGATATCTCTCTCCTTTGACTGATCCTGTTGCTTCTCCCCATACTTAACACGCTTGGAGAGTACCTGTGCATTTACAGAAACAAAGACCCATCAAAGCATAATGATCCATAATTCATAAATAATATAGAATCGAAAGTATGATAAGTATATGAATGCATTGACAGATTACACAAACATAGGGGAAAAAAATGAAAATCTTTATTAATAGAAAGAAGGATTACAACACATGAGTTCGATCTAGTGCCATCATTCCAGCTTCAAACCTTCTTCACATCATGAAAAACAAGAAATTCCAACATTACCACAATACTTAGCCTCAATACTAAAATCATCAGCACCTCCTTACAACTCAGAATTATTTAGCTTCTAGATCTCTTGGATGAGTGATCCATTTATAGATGAGTGAAGGAGGTTGGGTCATCAATGATGATGATGAATGCCTTTCTATTTTTAGGAATTGGTTCCATGAAAGAGGGAGATAGGAGGTTGATGTCTCCTAATCCCTTTATTCATCCTTGGGTGAACTCAAAGGGGCAGGTGGCACTGGAGAAGCTTCTAGAGGTTTCCATGAATAACTGATTCTTCAAACTCTCCTGGAAATTTTCCCAAGCTAGCTCATCGCAAGCTAAAGAGGGCCTAAGTGCGATGCATACCACTTAGTCAGTGTGGCACTTGTAACGCATTGCAGCCTAATGAAGGGCTTCCTGCAATGATCCCCTTAGAGACACTTTTTGGATGAATTTTTTGTTGGAACTTATTTGGGAATGAGGGCTTTAGATGACTAAGTTCTTTAGGGCATGAAACAACTATATTAGGGGTTAATGAACCCTAATAACATTGACATATGAGTTGGGGTTGATGTGCCCAAATAAATATATAATAGTTTCCCCCTAAAGCATCAGGTCATAAATATCTATGTCGATTGAAATGATTTATCATGAGGATCAGAAGTTTTGAACCAAAAGGCAACCTACATCAATTACAATACAATACATCATGATAATTTGATTTTTCTCATGAAATAGCTAAGCGAGGCATTCCCATGCTTAGCTTATAAACTTTCATTACATGTACATAGATTAGATAGTCATCTACAGATATAGACTTATGATTCTACAGATATAGATTTGTGATCCATGATTAGGATAACCATCTGTGTAAAGGCTTTGTACATTTGATTTGGTACTCTTGAATATATTGCAGCCCAAATAGATGAAACTAGACTTGGGATATTCAATATCATTCAATCTTCACTTAATGTACAAGTCTAACCATGTGAATAGATGTTTCAAGGTCGAACATGAAGAGACATCACCTGATTACTAGCCAATGATGTGAGCTGTTAACAAGCATGAGACAGTGTTGCGGGAAATAATCCCCTAAGGTTCTTGGGTGAAACCTTAGCAGACAGAAAATTATCTAAGTTAAGAAACACACACACATATAACCGTTTATGCTATAAATAACTACCTCTAAGGTGAGAGGGGCATACCGGATGTCCTACGTTTGGGTAGTTACTCAAGGGTGCAAACCCTTCTTCACGTCCCTTCCGCTCCTTGGTCCTGTAAAAACCACAATTCCACAAACTACAACAGTATATGGACAAGATTTTACATACAAAATGATCTTTATGTTATATGAAAGATGAGTTAGTTACAAACTTATAAACATCTATTCAAGTATGAACTTCACATATAAATATCATTAACACAAAGAGAGAAGCGTTTCGGGAACAAGACGTGTTTCTTTATTAGATAAATAAACAATATGGAAAAAGAGCAATATCACCTGAATCTGCTTCTGCAGGCTCCAAGCTCAGCCTCCTTCTGGATCCGTCCCGCCTCAAGCCACTAGTAGGTCACCTTCCATTACTCTCTCCAAGGTGTGATGGGAAAAATGAACATCCAAACACAAAGGAAACAAGGGTTTCCTATACAAGATGGGGGAAGTGCAGAAGGCACAAGGGACTTCAGACCTGATCAGGGGGATAAAAAATCAGTATAATAACTTTGCTCAATGATTTCTCCTCCATAGGCCTTCCCCTTGATGTCTTTTTATACCAACTCCAAAGTAGTTTTTTAGTTAGGAATTGGTTGGGGACAGTTGAGGCCACGGGCACTAACAGGTGATCAGCAGGTAAAACCCGCGATCTCCGCCCGAAAATACGGAGTTTTTATATTTTTTAAGTGTTTTAATACATATACGCGGGTTAGGTATGTATGAACCCGCGTATACACGCGTTTAACTCAGGGCAATGTCGCGTACAGGGAATAAAACACTATTTTTTAGATATATGACCAGGTCTGGAAGGAGGGGTTGCCCTAGGCCATGGCTGAAGCATCACAAACCATACTGGTGAGATTTGGAGCTATAACAGATGCCCCCTAATATATGAGGTCAGAAGGGGTACATGATGGCCGAAATGTATTAAGCGAGTAAATGGAAAGGAAACCTGCCAGAAACTGAGGAGTACTTCACCCGAAGTCAGCCTGCCAAGCCACAAAAGAAGATCAGAAAGAAACACCGTCTGAGGCGGGCATACCCATGCTCAGAGAAAGCAAAGTAAAGCATGTCCGCATATCAAATACAAGCGGATCCACTAAGTATACAAGTATAACTGACTGTAAAATACATAATGGATCATCTGATCATAGTCGAACAAGTACATGTCTGAATATCACATATAAACTGTCAATGATGCTGGAAAATACAACGGATCACTGATATCAAAGACTGATCCCATAAGGTACCGACTGAACATGATGGATAGGAATGGTACTGCACTGTAAACTCAGGTGTCAGCATATAGAATGTCGCCGTAACTGATTGCAACATATGAGGGGGAATGGCATCAACTAGCAGTAACCGGAGCAACTGTCAAGTGAACTAATGAATGCTGATACAACCTGAGGTCTTCACCGACCGCCGTGGTACATTTCTACACCATGGGAATAAATGATCTGAGGTCGACCATGTGAGAAATCTTTTGATTACCGGTCAATAATGTATACCATTAACATACGCGAGACTACTCACCGATAATGATAATGAGCGTCAAGGTACCCAGTACAAACTGACAAGTGTGAATAAATGAGCTGAAGTCGAACACCTGTAAGAATCTATCAATCAGGAGACAATGATGGTTTCCCACTATCGATAGCGAAGGATCTGCCACTAATGACTGCAAACCCCAAGGTACTCCCAAATGGACTCTATATCTTTGCCCCAGAGCAATGAGTCAGAGTCGATAGGGAAAGATCCGCTAGAAGGAAGGCATTAAGGCCTCCTTCATCAATCTAGCGCGAGTGTAACCCGTAGGCCAATAATGTGGAAGGAATCGGATGAAGAAAGATGTAGTAACCGAACCGAGGTACGTTTTCGGCGTACACAAGATGTAGCTAGCGCACGACAGAAACCCTCTGAACCAACCAATAATGTAAGCTGACACAGAGGCGGGGTATCCACCAATAGGGTCAAATGGAAACCAAGGTACCGCACGAATCCCAATGTGTGATAATGTAAGCTGATGTCGAACACAAGGGAAACCACTCAGTCAAAGACCCATGATACTGATCGATGCTGAGCACAAGGTAACCTATCAATAATGAAAATAGGGCCAGGGTGCAACTCTAGGCCTGCCTCAGAGCAAGATGTCGTCGTCGATAAGGACAAGACCTGCCAGCAAGAAGTCAATGGGGACCTTCTCAAACCAACACGAGTAAAGGACCAATATAGCTGATGTGATGTAAGACATGATACTGACAACCGGGATGGCCGACTGAAAAAAATGAGTCAAGAGACACCGCAGAGAGGCCGACTCAGGCTAACTTCCCTTGAACAAAAGCACGACTCAATGTGACTATGGCAGCATATGATGAATCTGTATAAGTTCGTCATGCAGGAGGCACGAACGAACCCTCCATATGATTTGAAGAGATAACGAATTGGGGGAGAAATGACTCAATAACAATGGTTATGGCGAACCTAAGTCATACTAAATCCCACCCACACGGAGGAGACTTTGTTTTGAGTGCTTTGTTCAAGGGCGACATGACTCTAACTGCCAATAATAAGTGGAAATACTATCCCGTTCCCGCTTTTTTTGAAATATTTATTTTTTTTTGTCTTTTTCTGTTAAGCTTGAAAAAGAATAAAAGAATGCTATGGTATAATGGACAAGGACGAGTGTCGGTGAAACAGATGATCTAGTTCCTGGGAGGGGAACTTTCCTATTCTCAATGCAGGGAAGTGAAAACTGGTCGGTGACACTCAAAGGTATGTCCTTTCCATGGGTCAAGGTATGTCAAGTTGCAGCGGTTTAAAGGTAAGGTTGATTTTTGCAGACGTCATGGTCAAAAGTTGGCTTAAACACGAGTCCAGTGAAGCCGGCTCTAGGCCAAAAGGTGCAAATGGTCAACATGCAATGCAGCAGTACAACTCAACACAAAGGAGCCTCTAGGGTATAAGGCCAGAACAAAGCGAAGAAGCTGAGAGGAATGAGTCTTCAACGCCTAAGTCATGGCGGGACTAGAGAGGACTCCCGAGCCTAAGGACAAAAATCAGCATGGGCGCCGAGCGACAACAAGGCACTAACTAGGGCACCCATGATATGGTAGGCTCTACCACACAAGTCATGATGCTTCTGAGCAATGAGAAAGTTCCACACCATAACTTGGTGGGGTCGATCCTAAGGCCAAAAATGGAAAAGGAAACTGATAAGTGCACAATGCAGGCGGAAAAACCTAACCTATATGCCAGTTTCGAGAACCAATACCTGTCATAACGGACCAACCATAAACTTCCAAAGGAGAAATCTTCCAAGTTCTGTATACATAAATAGGAACACTAGACACAAAGTCAATACATCCCAGATATGAACTTCATATAAAATCTTGTGTTATAGAATACAAAACTCGAAAATGCGTACCTTATATATACAATATGGTACAGGGAACCACGTAGCCTTACGGCTTACGCATAATAGTTCTGCTGAACAAACCCCTTGCAGGGCTCAGGCCAAGGATTCCTTTGGTACTCAAAACTCATGGCTTCAAAGAGTTCCTCCTGTGAAGGAAAAACAAGTTCTGAGAAATCATGAGAACTATAAGGATCAAAAGAGGGAATTAAAGGGTCCCATGTCCCTATAGAAATAATCTCTCGGTCAACTGCCGGGACTAAGTCCCAAGAAGGAGAATAATAAGTCAAAGGATCCTTCTTAGAAGCAGTTGAATATTGAGGATTCAACGCCACATAATTGACCCGTGGCGGGGTAGAGTCTACTTGAACACTTGGAACAAACCAAGGGGCACTCTGTAATAAAGTCGAATTAGGGTGGTGATTATCAGATGCAAGCTGATCAATAGTGACAATATTCCCGTTATGAGGAAAGCACATTACTCGAAAGAGTGAAGACACCACAACATTTATAGCATAGACATAATCACGCCAAAGTAGAATATTAAAGTCTAAAGGGCTATCAACCACCATCATATCTATTAAAACAGTCTTCCCACCTAAAGTGATAGGCAATTGAGGAAGAACACCCATAGATTCACCAGGTCTTCTATCATAGGCCAACAACTGACTCTGAGCTGTCAACAACTTTGGGGAACCCAAAGCTTTCCAAGTCAAAGAGGATATAATACTTGTAGAGGATCCTTCATCCACCATACATCGATAGACATTTGTGGAATTAACTCTGACCTTTATTTGGAAAGGCGCAGCGGAAGGAAGACGAGGCTCGGCAAGACTATCCCAATCAAAGGAAACTCTCTTGGAACTTGGAGGGGGAACATTCGAAGAAATCGGAATGCCCCCTATACTAGAAGACTCTGTACTAGAAATTAAGCATACTCTTTTGTTAGGCGCTTCACCCCCCAAAAGAGGAGTGTAATCGGCCAGTGATTGCACTGGCTTAGCCACATGATCAACCAATGGTTGATGGGATTGACGAGAAATCATATCAGATGCAGGAGTAGAAGAACTTTCAAACTCAGACCATATCCTTTGAACCTCTGGAATACCAGGGCATAAATGAGTAAGATGGTCTCCCTTGCATATCTTACAAGGGAACTTAGGTTTAAAACTTCTACGTCCAGGTTTCTTATCAACCTCCTTTCCACCAACATGACTAGCAGTGGTTTTTGGAGAGTCCTGAAAGTGACTTGCAGAGGTCGGTGAATCTTTGCTAGTATGACT
>APFE031205709.1:3711-62478 GCA_000404065.3 Pinus taeda
CTACAGAGACAGAATACATGGTAGCCACTCATGCAAGCAAGGAAGCAATTTGGTTGCAGAGATTGTGTTCAAGTATGGAGTTAGTACAGGGAGCTATAAGGATAGACTGTGACAGCCAAAGTGCAATTTTCTTAGCAAAGAACCCCGCATATCATTCAAAGAAAAAGCACATTGATGTTCAGTATCACTTTGTGAGGGATATGATAGAAGACAAAAAGGTGTTGCTGGTAAAGGTGGACACTTTGAAGAATACTGTAGGTGCATTGACAAAATCTGTGAGCTCTGAGAAGTTCTCTTGTTGTAGAGAGACAATGGGCATTTCAGGGCTGGAAAAATGACTAAGCTCTCTTGTGGCCCCCTATGGAAATAAAACAACAAGTGGGAGAATGTTGGGTCATGTTATATTCTTTCCATGACTAGCCCACGTAGTTAACTGGGGGGTCAGACGGGGGGTGGAGCCCCCCTTCGTTGCGCCAATTGTGTAGGCAGGGGGGGGGGTTGCAGGGTTTGATGGTGTACCGTAAACCCCTTTATGGGTCCGGGCAACGCCCCAGAAAATTTTGGTTTTGGACCCTATGTTAGGTTGGGCAGACCCACCTACAGTTTTTCCATGATTTTCGCACATGATTTTGATGGATGGATTTTCGTTCCATGGTATTGGACGCGATGGTTTCTGGTTCCATGATATTGGATGCTTCAGATCATGTAAATATGTATTATAACATTGAAAGGAACATAATGAAAATTCAAGCTGGTAGTCCCGGTTTTGGGATCCAGGGAAAATCTCTTTGTATATGTGTTTTATGTGTTATGCTCTCGCATTGTTTATTTTATGTGTTTTAGAATTCGTATGCAGGTAATTTATGTATGGGGTTAAAACCTACATACCTTTTATTGAACTAGTGAAGAATGATTCCTTCAAGAGATATATCCTCGAGGCCCTTAAGCCTAAGGCCATCCAAGCCTCCACTGATTATGTAAATATACAAGACGACAAACTAGTTGTTGTTATCAGTCCAAGGATTGAAAATTGTGATGAAAACTCTCCATCATTCCATGTCTCTTTGACTATTCATGACAAAATCCTTCACAACTGCCTTCTGGACATAGGAGCCAGCCATATTCTAATGCCCAAGGCTGTCATGGATGAGTTGGGTCTTGACATTACCAAGTCTTATCATGACCTATTTTCTTTTGACTCTAGAAAAGTGAAATGTTTGGTGTTAATCAAAGACCTAGCCATCACCTTGTCTCAACTGCCCATGAATAGCATGATGATGGATATTGTAGTAGCAGATGTACCCCCCAATTTTGGCATGTTTCTTTCCAGAGGTTGGATAAAGAGATTATGTGGAACATTGCAAAATAACTGTCCTATGCTATTGTCCCAGTTTTTGGAGGTGAGAGTAGGAGATTATATAGAGAAGCTCAGTTGGCTTATATCATCAATGATGAAAGGAATCCCACTAATCATACCATCTATGCTGTCGACACTAATTTTGGAGCTTGTATTCTTCAGATTGAAGAATCCCAGTTGGCCTTCATGCAGCTTAAGAAACCGGTTTTCCAGATCACAGAGGAAGAAGGCCCACAAATTTGGGACATGTTCTTTGATGAAGCTTGCTCTAAGGAAGCTGCAGGGGTAGGTGTAGTCCTTGTGTCCCCCACACAAGAATGCATTCATTTATCTTTCAAGTTAACTTTTTAGGTCACAAATAACATAGCAGAATACAAAGCCTTGATATTGGCCTTAAACGCTGCTAAAGAAATGGGCATCAAAGGTCTGAAGGTGTTTGGAGATTCAGACCTTATCATTCTGTAGGTAAACATAACTTTGCAAGAAAAGCATCCAAGGCTAAAAGCATACAAAGATGAGGTATGGAAGCTCAAGGGTCCTTTTAATAGTTTCAACATTTCTTACATCCCTAGAATGAAGAACCAGCTTGCTGATTCCCTTGCTGTGTCTGTTAGCACGTTCATTCCTCCTTTGCCTCCTAAATTGACTTATGAAGTTTAGGTGAAATACAGACCATCTCTACCTGACAATGTCAAATACTAGAAAGTTTTTGAAGATGATGATGAAATTAATAGGTTTTTACAAGTCATTGATGATATTTCTGAAATGCACATTGACCAAGAAAACAAAACCATTGAAGAATGCAACTAGTCCAAGCTAAAGGACGAGATTGGTTAGGATAGCATTGTTCAGCTGCCTAGTAACCATATACCCAAAGGATTGGTGCCCCTAGAGAAGTTGTTTGATCATAATGACGTACCTTATAATCCTGCCAAAAAAGAAAATGAGTCTGCAGTTCATAGACATAATGTAGGGAGTCTAGCCCATCCAAAGTACATAAATCTGTCCACTCACATGTCTTCTGCCCAAATTTACGAGTATTGCACCCTGATTAAACAATTTGCTAATATTTTTGCTTGGGAGTATAGTGATCTTAAGACCTATGACACCAACATCATTCAACATAAGATTCCAATGGAGAAGAACACCATCCCTTTTAAGCAGAAATTAAGACCTATCATCCCTCTCTTATTGCCTTTGATTGAAAAGGAAATCAAGAAGCTGTTGGATGCCAAGATCATAGTTCCCCTAGGGTATTCAAAGTGGATAGCTAACCATGTGGTATTAAGAAAGAAGAATGGAGAAATCAGGCTTTGTTTTGACTTCAGGAATTTGAACAAATTCTTTAAAAAAGGCAACTACCCCCTGCCTAAGATGGAACACTTACTACAAAAAGTTTCAGGGGTTAGAGTCGTGTCTTTCTTAGATGGATTTTCAGGTTACAATCAGATTGCTGTACATCTAGAAGATCAGGAAAAGACCGCCTTCACTACTCCTTGGGGCACTTTCATGTACTCCAAGATGCCTTTTGGACTGATGAATGTTGGGGCTACTTTTCAGAGGGCCATGGACATAGCCTTTGTGGGAGAGAAGGACAAGTTTGTCCTTATTTACCTTGATGACATAACATTCTTTTCCAGCGGCCACAAGGACCATTTGCAGCATTTGAAGAAGGTGTTTCTAATGTGCAGACGTTTTGGAATTTCTGTGAACCCAAATAAGTCACAGTTTTCTCTAGAAGTAGGCAAACTTCTGGGACATATTGTTTCTATCGAAGGTGTGAAGATCGATCGAGCAAGATTTCAAGCAATTCAGACATTGTCCATCCCAAGGTCAACAAAGGGACATTCAATCTTTCCTGGGTAAGGTTAACTTTGTCAGGAGGTTTATTCCAAACTTTGTAGAGCTAGTGAAGCACATCACTTTCATGCTGAAGAAAGGATCAGAAATAAAATGGACAAATGGTGCAAGAAGCTCTTTTGAAGCCATCAAACAAGCTATCATGGAAGCTCCCACTCTAATCAATCTAGATTATACCAGGGAATTTTATATCTTCTCTTTTGCCTCTTATGATACACTTGCAGTAGTTCTATTGCAAAAAAATAATGAAGGTATAGAGCACCCTGTGGCCTTTTTCAGCAAAACCCTGAGGGAGGCTGAACTAAGGTATGACCTTATTGAAAAACAAGCTTATGCTCTCATAAAATCTTTAAAGGCATTCAGAATTTATATTCTGCATTCCAAAGTGGTTGCATATGTACCTTCAGCCTCAGTAAAAGATGTCCTAACTCAACAAGATATTGATGGAAAGAGAGCTAAATGGATTGAAAAATTCATAGAGTTCAACATAGAGGTGAAGCCCACCAAGCTTGTCAAAGGCCAGGGCTTGGCTAAGCTTATGGATGAGTAAAATTGTAGTTTGTTAGACATCAATTGCATAGGTTGAAATTCAGGTGGTGAGCGGATAGAGGAAGAAACAGACGAGCAAGAGCAGAATCAGTCTTTGGCTGAAAATCTATCCACTTGTGAATGGTATTCCAGTGTAGTTCATTTTTTGCAGAAGCTAGAAGTCCCTCCAGGGCATAGCTCAAGTCAAGCCCAGACCATTAAGCTTAGATCAGCCAAATTCTACATTACTAAAAACCTTCTTTATTGGAAAGACCCATCAGGGATCCTCTTGAGATGTATAGACAAAGGACAATCTGTGGAACTCATGCACCAATTCCATTCTAGCATCTGTGGAGGGCATCATTATTGGAAAACCACAACCCACAAGATCCTGAGAGCTGGGTATTATTGGCCTACTCTGTTCTCTGATGTGTTTTCTTTTGTGAAGTCTTGTGAAAAATGTCAGAGTTTTGCAGGAAGAAAACAACTAAAATGTCTTCCCTTGAAGCTAGTACATGCCAATGGTCCCTTCCAGCAGTGGGGCTTGGACTTCATAGGTGAGATCAATCCACATTCTAGTGGCCATCACAAATGGATCCTGGTAGCCATTGATTATTTCACCAAATGGATTGAGGCTATACCCACTAAAAATGCTAATCATCAGGTTATCATAAAGTTCTTGAATGAGAATATTTTCACTAGATTTGGTTGCCCAACCAAACTAGTCGTTGATAATGCAGTAGCTTTCAGGGCAGAAGAATTGGTGGACATGTGTGAATCCATGGGCATTCAATTGGTGCATTCTACCTCATATTATCCTCAAGGCAATGGCCTGGAAAAATCATCTAACAACAGTCTTTTAAGGATAATAAAAAAAATACTGGAGGACAACAAAAAGAATTGGGATTCCAAGTTGAAGTTTGCACTATGGGCTGACAGAGTTACCAACAAGAAATCCATAGGAAATTCTCCATTTAAGCTGGTTTATGGCGTTGATGTTGTTTTTCCTATCCAACTGATTCTCCCTGTGGCCAAATTCTTGCAAATAGAACAGGATGAAGAGAACGACATGGCGAGGAGAATGAGTAACTTGGTTGAATTACAACAAATCAGAGAACAACTGGTTGAGAAATCAAGAATTCATCAGAAGAAGATCAAAGAAACCTTTGATAGAAAGGCAAAAATGGACAATTTTCAGGTTGGTGACTGGGTTCTCAAATGTGATGCATTGAAGAAAAGAAGGGCAACCATGGTAAATTTAATGCCTTATGGACGGGATCGTTTGTCATTGCTCAAGTTCAGATGAACAATACTTTCATTCTGCACAATTTGGAGGGGGAAGGTGTTTTTGATGGCCCAGTCAATGGGCGGTTTTTGAAACTTTACTTCATATGAGGCTTTAAGGCCTTAATATTGTAATGGGTTTTTTCGTTTTTTGTTTTCTATGCAAATAAGCTCCATTCCCAATGGAACACTAGGAGATAAGTTTGTTTTGGTTGTTACTGGAAATGTAGTAGTCTGCAGTTCTTGAAACTTCACAGGGAGGCTTTCATCCCCAGAAGGAACCAGTGTTAGCCCTGAGGTGCAGTGCTGCTATTTTTAGTAGAAATGTCCCCTGTTTTAGCTCCAACGGTCCACATCTCCTCTTGCTCTGCTTTGGCCATAAGCCGGACTTAAAAAATTATACACCCATGCTCATAAAATCAGCGGGTCCGCTCTCAATTCATCTCCTTGATTTGAAATGACCATATACTAAAAACTGGTGTTGAATTGATTAGCCTTTAATGATTTGAATGATAACTGAAAGCACAGAAATCAAGGAAAATTGTTGGAGCATAAAACTTTACAACAACTAATAAACCATAAGAAATATGCAAAATAGAAGTGTAAACAACGAAAACACATATATACGAGATAGCGATATTGATTACTGAGTTCGTCCCTGATGGACTACGTCTCCGGGTCTGCTTTCAAGATGGGGGACTGTTTTATTAGGAATAAGAGAGAAGAAGTCGGTTACACAGTGAAATGGATAGACTGAACTTGCACACAGGCAATTCTGACCTCTATCATCAGATAGCTCTCTGAAATAGCTTTCCAATGCCGCTTACGGTTTCCAAATCCGACTCCCGATGCTCCCAAAACTCAGAAAATAAAATTTTCCTCTAACCTTCAGAACCTGCACATGAAAATTGAAAACTATCCTCCTAATCTCCAATGGACCATTTTACCTTTATAGGCCTGTAAATGCATAATAACCACCTCTGAATGGATGTATGATGAATTTGGGTGCAAATGGTTGACTTCTGGGTTGAATTAGGTTGAGTTTTGCCACCTTAGGGGACACCTTAGGTCATGTAATTAATAAAAAAAACCAATTAACAAACAAAAAACCCAAAATAACTTTGGAATAACCCAAAAACCATTAATAGTCAGTGCTAACTGGGCGCGCTGGCTAACTGTCAAATATGATCAGGTTCTTTCACTCGCAGTTCCGCTAACCATTTACCCTAGCGGTTGGAGGTGGTGGTTATCCCAGCGCTTACATAGCACTGTCATCGCCTAACCGTGACCACCCACCAAACATGCTGCAATTAACATCGCGGTTACCCTGGACGTTCACATGGTGGCGGTTTCCGCTATGATTATGAACTTTTGATGCCGTCGTGAACTCTCCGCTACACACTCACATATTGTGGTTTATTCCTTGTGGTTTCTGCGCGGTCAAGGATCGCAGCTTAAGCGCCCAACGGTCATCTGTTATGTCTGGTCACATGGTCCTCCATTGCGGTCTCCTACCCGCGCGTTTAGGACTGTGTTTTGATTTAATTTGCAATGTTTATTAATATTGCAATAGACTGAGGGTATTAACACATAGTTTTGAATGCATTTTTGATACATAGGGATATGAAATAAGTTTTTAGGTTAGGGTTTAGCATATGAAATAGGTTTTAGGACTAATACATGGTTTAGTGCTAGGGTTTAGTGTTTAGTCATTAGGACTTAGATATAGGATTAGGGTTTTAGGTCTAGAATTTAAAAACCTGTTTACAATCTTTCGTCACAATGTGACACAAACCCATATGTGACGACAATCCCGCACACATCGTCGATTCCTGTTGTCTTTGCAATGACAACCTTGACGACGAACTTATGCCTTGGATGAAACCTTTGTCGGCACATCAACCTCTGCCACGAACGACACAACCATGTCGACACCAATCCTGTTTGTCGAACGATAAAACACATGTCGTCGACCAAACCCTGGGGAACTGTCGACGAACTCAAGTCGACAACCAAATGCTAAACCATCTCTGTTGAACGTCATGAAAACCTATAAACATTACCTAAACAACTCGATCATAACTAACATTTTCAAAACTGAACGACACCCATGAACACTAATGACGACACTTTGAAAACTTGTGCAACTGGATTGATGGATCCTCCTAGATCATTGCTCTCCACTTGAAAGATTTTGGACCACAAAAGTTTGACTATTTAAATAGTCAATGAGGGTAGAACTCCCTCTCTTTCCACCTTGACCTAATGATGTACCAATGCATTCGATCAATCATCTGCATGCGATGACCCTGATGATGCTGACCATGATACTTTTTGATTCGGTAACCTGTTTCTTTCATCCGCAGTATGATCAATTTGCGACGATGTGAAAACAACCTGTTATCAACGTGGCAATATGATTCTTTCCACGAAGAATCATGAGTTAGTGATCCAGAAACATATTTGAAAACAATATTTGTAGAACTTTGTTCAATACATCTGATGGGTATTAACAATCTACTTTCTGGAATAACTGAAATATTCAAAGACTCCTTTGATTTTGATTTTGTATCAATTACTTGACTTGATTTACTTTCCTGTTGACTGATTACTAAGTGAATTTGTTGCCCATAACTCATCCAACTGTGATGTAAAGACTGCTGCAACTTAGTTTGATTCTGAAAGTATCTAATTAATTGTTGATTTACTTGAATCACTATGTCTATTAATTGATATTTCCATTGACTAACACTTTCAGTTAATGCATTAGTTTTCAAACCTTGGTAAGGAAACTTTAGGTCTGCTTTGAAAAATGCTTTGTCATGAAAAACTTATAGACTTCCTCTCCACTTGAAGAGAGGTTTAATTACTTCTAAAATCATGAAATGATGATTCAATACTAAAGAAACGCAACATTGACTTTCCCCAATATTGACCTGCACCCCTGAAACTGAAAATAAACATACCATCTGAAACAAGTCTCTGATTAGACTCACATGTACCATTCCCTGCAATACACTGCTGATGATGATAACTTCTATAATTCAGTTGAATGAATGAATTGAGATTCAATATACCTTTAAGAAGATGTTTGTAGGACATTAAATGTATCTCATGTTGCTTATCCTGTTCATGAATAAGACTTCTTGGAAAAGAATTAACCACCTTAACCAATTGATCTAGAAACTGAATCTCGTATCTTGAACAATCATCCTTATGTTGTTCCTTAATAACCATGAGTACATATTTACTTGAAATTATAAATTGCATAAATTGATTTGAAACAATTAAATCCAAGTTTGATTTGACTTTATGTGCCCTAACAATAAGTTCGACCCCTTATTTATTTAGTCGATATTTATGTTCTCTTCTGTAAAAGACTACATCTCTATCATAAAGATAAGGACTCCCTAAGACTACTCCACAAATGTCTACTGGGACCACATCTAACTCCACTTCATCAATGTACTTAGATGTAATTGCAAATTTTAACCAACACTGCTTTGTGACATGTATCTGAGTTAATTTATTAATCCAACCTAATGGGTATGGTCTTGGATGATTCCGTGTTTCCAATCCCAATTGATTATCTGTATGTTCAGATATTAAATTTGCTTGCGATACACTATCAAACATTGTGTCAATCTTTGTATGCTTAGCAGTTATTCTTATGTGGAAGAGTTCAACTTGTTTATCCTCATGTGGAGGATTTATGTTTGAAGAAGATACATTAGATTTCGAAATTGAACCAATATCAAAAGTTTTACCTGTCGTAACCATGGTGGTTATTTTCCGTTCATCACTTGAATCTGAACCGAGGTCTTGCTAGACTGCTGCTATGGCCTTCTTTTCATCCTTCGCCTTAGGGAACTTTTTTGGCTTAAGTTTTGGATGAAGTTTCCATCACTTCGATTCATCATGATTGATTCTTTGGCAATGAGAACAGGTAGGTCTTTCCTTCTGAATGATCACTGATTTATTTCTCTTCGAAATGTTCCCCTTATTGTCTCTGGATTCTCTATTTTCCATCTCTTTGGATGACCGAGATGACAACTTGAATGGTATGCCACCTGATTCAATATGTCTGGCCTGAACACACAGCTTGTCAAAATCATCAGGATTAAACATTAATAAAGTGTGCTGCAAATATGAATGTAAACTACCGAAACTTCACATTCATATAAGATAATAGGGGTGAAGAGAGTCTCAAAGAGGAACCTTTTTTTAACTCCAAATGTAAATATGAATTGACTTACACTTGTTTTAAATCTCATAATAAGTTTTCCAACCTCCAATAATTCTTTTTTCGATGCTATAATTCTAGTTGAGTTGATGAGGAAAGTCAATACCCAAATATCTATAAGAAGAAACTTTCTCAAGATAATGGTTATCATAGACGAAACTATCATGGGTGATCTTTTTGGATTTAAATATCATGAATTTATTCTTGTTAGTATTAACTATCATACCCATCTTGGAGCAGTAGACATGAAGAGTCTTAAGCTGCTTGTCTAGGTCATCATGGTTCCTTGCAAGAAGAACGATATTAACAGCATGAAAGAGGAGAGTAATGATAATACCAGGGAGCTCTGTGCCTTTGTAGCCCGTAATTTCTAGACACTCCATTAGTTTATCGATGTAAATACCAAAAAGGGTAGGGGAAATGAGACCACCTTACTTAACCCTGATATTACATTTAATATCTTTAGACCACCCTTCATTAGTCTTAAGCTTGGCAATGAAAATCTCGTAGAGGTGGATCACAACAATCCTCAGTTCAGGAAGAACCATGATCTCTTCAAGCCTCTCCTAGAGCTTATCTTGGGGAATAGTGTCAAAATCTTCTCTAAAGTCCACAAAACAACAAAAGAGAATGATTTTACTATTGTGACATTCTTATGTGATGATCCTAAGGGTGACAAGGTTGTCAATGGTCGAGGGATGTCTCCTAAAATCACATTTCCCTTTAGCTCTCTTACCCTCGTTATCAAGCCAAAGGCTAAGCTTTTTTTCCAGAATGAGCCCATAAAGCTTGGGTAGGACATGGATAAGCATAATGGACCTGTAGTGAGAGGGAACACTTTTTGTCCCCATTTTTTGAAGATAGGCACAATAAGGCTTTGTGTCCAAATCTTAGGGAAGCCATGATTTACAGCCAAATTGAGAAGCTTGTGGAGATGAGGAATGAGGATTGCTTTTCGCATTTTAAAGATCTCATCTTGTTAACCTTCAATATCTTTAGCTTTCCTGTTAGCAAGCTTATTAATCCTTGACTCATCGTCTTCCAGATAAAAAATATCATCCTTAATAGGAGTGTTTAAGATGGTGCCCATGGTATCCGAAGAGTCATGCAACTTCTTAAGATAGTTATCCCAATTTTCTAGGGGGATAGAATGATTATCTTTAGTTTTACGAACAAGCACATTCCGCCAAAACTTTTTGGGCGCAACTTTAGAAAGGTGGAGAAGATGCTCTTGTCTCTTATTAATATATGACCTCTTCTTCCTCTTAATGAGAGCTTCGTATATACTTATATTATGGAGCTTAATGCTTTCATTAGGGGTGTTTATGATTGCTTTCCTAGCAGTTTTACAGTGTTTGTCATACCAAGGATTGGAAGTTCTATTATCTTTATTATACGAAGTTTTGGTAGAGAATTTTCTAATATTGGTGGAAAGGGTAGTAGTAAAATGGTAATATATTTGATTAATGTTGTTATAATAAGTCAGGGAGCCTAAATCCCTTTCCAAATCCCTTAAGAAAAGGTCTACATTACTTCAATCAAAGTGAATGTGACTTTTTCTTTCATTGTTCTCCTGCATGTGGGTGGTATGCATAGCAAGATTAAGGGATAAAGACAAAGGTCTGTGGTTAGAGTCAAGATTGCACCCATTAATAAACTCAAAATTTGTAATATGGTTGAGGACATGGATGTCAGAAATCGCATAATCCATGACGCTTCTACCCATCCCATGGAAACAGGTCATTTGACCGAAGAGAGGCCATTTATTAATACCATTACAAATGATTAGGTCCATTATTAACAATAAAAATAATAATAATAATAAATAAAATATAATTATTATTATTAAACTCTAAGAATTATTTATTAAACATGGTTGATTTTCATATTGAGACAATCTTTGTCGAAATGCGACATTTGACCATGATTGACGATGGTTGACCATGGTTGTCTATGATTAAACATGGTTGACCATGATAGATATTATAAACTAAAGAGAATAATAAACCCAAAGGATTGATATTATAAACCCAAGGGATTAATACTAAAACCCCAAGGGATTATGAACCTAGGCGAATAATATTAAACCCAAGTGACTAATATTATAAACCCAAGCTATATAAATGCTAAGATAAATATTGTAAACACTAAAATAAACATGGTCGCCCATGATTGACCATGGTTGGCTATGATTGAACATGGTTAACCATGATTGATATTATAAACCCAAGGGATTGTTATTATAAATCCAAGGGATTATTGCTAAAACCCCAAGGGAATATTATTAAACACAAGGGACTAATATCATAAACCCAAGGTATATAAACCCTAAGAAAAATATTGTAAACATTAAAATAAACTTGGTTGACCATGGTTGACCATAGTTGATTTTCATATAGAGACAATCCTTGTCACAAAGCGACGTTAAACCATAGTTGACCATGCTTAACCATGCTTGATTTTCATTTCAAGAAAATTTTTGTCATAATGCGACGTTCAACCATGGTTGAGCATGATTGATCATGGATGAAAATGTTTGACTTTATAAAACATGGTTGACCATGCTTGACCAAGGTTGACCATGATTGAGCATCGTTGACCATGATTATCATATTGAGACAATCTTTTTCATAATGCGATGTTGGAACATGGTTGAGAAAATGATTGATTTTCATATTGAAACAATCTTTGTCACAATGCGCCGTTGGCCAATGCTTTACCATGATTAACCATGGTTGACCACAATTGATTTTATAAAACATGGTTGACATTCGTTGAATAATATTAAACCAAAGGGACTAATATTATAAAACCAAGGTATATAAACATTAAGATAAATATTATAAACACTAAAATAAATGTGGTTGACCATGGTTGATTTTCATATTGAGACAATCCTTGTCACAATGTGACGTTGGACCATGGTTGACCATGATTGATTTTCAAGTCAAGAGAATCTTTCTCACAATGTGACAATGGACCCTGGTTTACCATGGTTGACCATGATTGACGATGGTTCATGATGGTTGATTTTCATATTGAGACAATATGTGTCAAAATGCGACGTTGGACCAAGGTTGACCATGGTTGTCACAATGTGACATTGAACCATGAGAGAATCTTTGGCAGAATGTGACGATGGTTGACCATGACCAATTTTCATATTGATACAATCTTTGTCGAAATGCAACATTTCACCATGGTTGGTTATGATTGACCATGCTTGACCAATATATTATAAACCAAAGGGAGTAATAAACCCAAAGGATTGATAATATAAACCCAAGGGAATTATTAACCCTACGGATTAATACTAAAACCCCAAGAGATTATGAATCCAAACGAATAATATTAAACCCAAGGGACTAATATTATAAACCTAAGGTATATAAACCTTAAGATAAATATTATAAACACTAAAATAAACATGGTTGCCCATGGTTTCCCATGATTGACCATAGTTGGCTATGATTGACCATGGTTGACCATGATTGATATTATAAACCCAAGGGATTATTATTATAAATCCAAGGGAATAATAAACCCAAGGGATTAATGCTAAAACACCAAGGGATTATGAACCCAAGAGAATATTGTTAAACACAAGGGACTAATATTATATACCCAAGGTATATAAACCCTAAGAAAAATATTTTAAACATTAAAATAAACATGGTTGACCACGGTTGATTTTCATATAGAGACAATCCTTGTCACAAAGCAACGCTGGACCATGGCTGGCCATGCTTAACCACGGTTGATTTTCATATCAAGACAATTTTTTTCATAATGCGACGTTCGACCATGGTTGAGCATGATTGACCATGGATGTTTGACTTTATAAAACATCGTTGACCATGCTTGACCAAGGTTGACCATGACTGACCATTGTTGACCATGATTATCATATTGAGACAATATTTGTCATCATGCAACGTTGGACCATGGTTGAGAAAATGATTGAATTTCATATTGAAACAATCTTTGTCACAATGCAACGTTGGCCAATGGTTGACCCTAATTAGCCATGGTTGACCTTCGTTGAATAATATTAAACTAAAGGGACTAATATTATAAAGCCAAGGTATATAAACCCTAAGATAAATATTATGAACACTAAAATAAACATGGTTGACCATGGTTGATTTTCATATTAAGACAATCCTTGTCACAATATGGCGTTGGACCATGTTTGACCATGCTTGACCATGATTTATTTTCAAATCGAGAGAATCCTTCTCACAGTGTGACAATGGACCCTCGTTTACCATGGTTGACCATGATTGACGATGGTTCACAATGGTTGATTTTCATATTAAGAAAATATGTGTCAGAATGTGACATTGGACCAAGGTTGAGCATGGTTGTCACAATGTGATATTGGACCATGAGACAATCTTTGACACAATGTGACCATGGTTAGTTTTCATATTGAGACAATCTTTGTCGAAATGCGACATTTGACCATGGTTGACCATGATATATATTATAAACCGAAGGGAATAATAAACCCAAAGGATTGATATTATATACCCAAGGGAATAATTAACCCTAGGGATTAATAATAAAACCCCAAGGGATTATGAACCCGAGTGAATAATATTAAACTCGAGGGGCTAATGTTATAAACCAAATATATATAAACCATAAGATAAATATTGTAAACACTAAAATAAACATGGTTGCCCATGATTGACCATGGTTGCCCATGATTGACCATGGTTGGCTATGATTGACCATGGTTGACCATGATTGATATGATAAACACAAGGGATTGTTATTATAAACCCAAGGGAATAATTAACCCAAGGGATTGTTATTATAAACCCAAGGGATTATGAACCAAAGGGAATATTATTAAACCCAAGGGACTAATATTATAAATCCAAGAAACCCTATTAAGATAAATATTGTAAACACTAAAATAAACATGGTTGACCATGGTTGATTTTCATATCAAGATAATTTTTGTCACCATGCGACATTCGACCATGGATGACGATGTTTGACTTTATACAACATGGTTGACCATGTTTGACCAAGGTTGACCATGCTTGACCATCGTTGATCATGATTATCATATTGAGACAATCTTTTTCATAATGTGACGTTGGGCCATGGTTGAGACAATGATTAATTTTCATATTGAAACAATGTTTGTCACAATGTGACATTTGCCATTGGTTGACCCTGATTAACCATGGTTGACCACAATTGATTTTATAAAACAGGGTTGACCTTCATTGAATAATATTAAACCAAAGGGACTAATATTATAAAGCCAAGGTATATAAACCCTAAGATAAATATTATACACTAAAATAAATATGGTCGACCATGGTTGATATTCATATTGAGACAATCCTTGTCACAATGTGATGTTAGACCATTGTTGACCATGATTGATTTTCAAATTGATAAAATCTTTGTAACAATGCGACATTGGACCATGATTGACCACGTTTGATTCTCATATTGAGAAAATATTTATTATAGTACGATGTTAGACAATAGTTGACCATGACTGAATTTATAAAACATGGTAGAAAATGGTTGGCCATGATTGACCATGATTGACCATGGTTGACTATGGTTGACCATAGTTAACTGTGATTGATAATAAACCTAAAGGAATAATATTGAGTCAAGGGAATATGAACCCTTATATCAATAAACCTAGGGGATTATTATTATAAACCCAAGGGATAAAAAATATAAACCCAAGGTATATAAACCACAAGATATATATTCTAAACCCAAAAATAAACATGGTTGGTCATGTTTGATTTCTATATTGAGACAATGCTTGTCACAATGTGACGCTCGACCATGGTTAACCATGATTGATTTTCATATCGAGACAATCTTTGTCACAACGCGACGTTGGACCATAGTTGACCATGGTTGATTTCCATATTGAGACAATTTTTATCACATGCGACATTCGACCATGATTGACCATGCTTGGCTATGATTGACCATGGTTGATATTATAAACCCAATGGAATAATAAACCTAAGGGATTGATATCATATACCCAAGGAAATAATAAACCCAAGGGGTTAATACTAAAACCCCAAGAGATTATGAATCTAAAGGAATAATATTAAATGCAAGGGATACAAATATAAACCCAAGGTATATAAAACCTAAGATAAATACTATAAACACTAAAATAAACATGGTTAACCATGGTTGATTTCATTTTGAGGAAATCCTTATCGTAATGCAACATAGGACATTGGTCGATTTTCATATCGAGACAATCTTTGTCACAATATTATAAAGCCAAGGTATAAAACCCTAAGATAAATATTATAAACATTAAAATAAACATGGTTTACCATGGTTGATTTTCATATTGATACAATCCGTGTCACATTGTGAAGTTGGACCATGGTTGACCATTTTTGATTTGCAAATCGAGAGAATCTTTCTCACAATGTGATAATGGACCGTGGTTTACCATGGCTGATCATGATTGACGATGGTTCATGATGGTTGATTTTCATATTGAGGCAATTTGTGTCAGAATGCAACATTGGACCAAGGTTGACCATGGTTGTCACAATGTGACGTTGGACCATGAGACAATCTTTGACACAATGTGACCATGGTTGACCATGACTGATTTTCATATTGAGACAATCTTTGTCGACATGCGACATTTGACCATGGTTAGCTATGATTGACCATGGTTGACCATGATATACATTTTAAACCAAAGGGAATAATAAATCCAAAGGATTGATATTATAAACCCAAGGGAATAACTAACATTAGGGATTAATACTAAAACCCCAAGGGATTATGAACCCAAGCGAATAATATTAAACCCAAGGGACTAATATTATAAACCCAAGGTATATAAACCCTAAGATAAATATTGTAAACACTAAAATAAACATGGTTTCCCATGATTGACCATGGTTGACTATGATTGACCATGGTTTCCATGATTGATATTATAAACCCAAGGGATTTGTATTATAAAACCAAGGGAATAATTAACCCTAGGTATTAATGCTAAATACCCGAGGGATTATGAACACAAGTGAATACTATTAAACCTAAGGGACCAATATTATAAACCCAAGGTATATAAACCCTAAGATAAATATTGTAAACACTAAAATAAACATGGTTTCCCATGATTGACCATGGTTGGCTATGATTGACCATGGTTTCCACGATTGATATTATAAACCCAAGGGATAAATCCAAGGGAATAATAAACCCAAGGGATTAATGCTAAAACCCTAAGGGATTATGAATCCAAGGAAATATTATTAAACACATGGGACTAATATTATAAACCCAAGGTATATAAACCCTAAGAAAAATATTGTAAACATTAAAATAAAAATGGTTGACCACGGTTGATTTTCATATAGAGACAATCCTTGTGACAGAGCAACATGGGACCACAGTTGACATGCTTAACCATGGTTGATTTTCATATCAACACAATTTTTTCCAAATGATATGTTCAACTAGGTTGAGAATGATTGACCATGGATGAACATGTTTTACTTTATAAAACATGGTTGACCATGCTTGACCAAGGTTGACCATCGATGACCATGATTATCATATTGAGACAATCTTTGTCATAAGGCGGCGTTGGACTATGGTTGAGAAAATGGTTGATTTTCATATTGAAACAATCTTTGTCATAATGCGACATTGGCCAATGGTTAACCCTAATTAACCATGGTTGATCGCAATTGATTTTATAAAACATGGTTGGCCTTCATTGAATAATATTAAACCAAAGGGAGTAATATTATAAAGCAAAGGTATATAAACCTTAAGATAAATATTATAAACACTAAAATAAACATGGTTGGTCATGGTTGATTTTCGTATTGAGACAATCCTTATCACAATGTGATGTTGGACCATGGTTCACCATGATTGATTTTCAAATTGAGAGAATCTTTCTCATAATGTGACAATGGAGCTTGGTTTACGTGGCTGACCATGATTGATGATGGTTCACAATGGTTGATTTTCATATTAAGACAATCTGTGTTAGAATGCGACGTTGGACCAAGATTGAGTATGGTTTTCACAATGTGATGTTGGACCATGCGACAATCTTTGACACAATGTGACCATGTTTATTGACCATGGCTGATTTTCATGTTGAGGCAATCTTTGTCGAAATGAGACATTTGACCATGATTGACCATGGTTGGCTATGATTGACCATGGTTGACCATGATATATATATATATATATATATTATAAACCAAAGGGAATAATAAACCCAAAGGATTGATATTATAAACCCAAGAGAATAGTTAACCCTAGGGATTAATACTAAAACCCCAAGGGATTATGAACCCAAGTGAATAATATTAAACCCAAGGGACTAATATTATAAACCCAAGGTATATAAACCCTAAGGTAAATATTGTAAACATTAAAAGAAACTTGGTTGTTCAAGATTGACCATGATTGATATTATAAACCCAATGGATTGTTATTATAAACCCAAGGGATTATTATTAAACCCAAGGGACTAATATTATAAACCCAAGATATATAAACCCTAAGATAAATATTGTAAACACTAAAATAAACATGGTTGACCATGTTTGATTTTCATATAGAGACAATCCTTGTCACAATGCGATGCTGGACCACAGTTGACCATGCTTCACCATTTTTTATTTTCATATAAATACATTTGTTGTCACAATGTGACGTTCGACCATGGTTGAGCATGATTGACCAAGGATAAGAATGTTTGACTTTATAAAACATGGTTGACCATGTTTGACCAAGGTTTACCATGATTGACCATCATTGACCATGATTATCATATTGAGACAATCTTTTTCATAATGTAACATTGGACCATGGTTGAGACAATGATTGATTTTCATATTGAAACAATGTTTGTCACAATGCGACGTTATATTTTTAGATATATGATAAATTTATAATTCAGATGAAGTTATTGGTTCTTTATGTATGTATTACTTGTCAACTTTATATTGAATATGAAAAAAATTATATAATTTTTCAATTCCATATTAATCCCAAAAGTAATTATGTCAGCTATCAACTCTATCTTAAACATTAAAAAAATTAGACATTTTCTTTATATTGACAATACACAATTAAAACGTTTTAAACACTCTTTCTCTATTTATATTCTCTCTTTATATATAAATTCCATAAAGTCAATATTCATATATTTTATTTATATATTTGCATTGAAATAATTTTTTTGTTATTTAATATTTTAAAATGTTATTTGGAGAGTCTATTTAAATATTATAAGTATTACACATTCTCCTCCTATTAAAAAATAAAGAAACTTATATTTTATATTTTTTTTAACCTTCAATTATTTATATTTCCATTTTCTTTAATATATATGCAAAGTGGATATTAAAATATTTTTTTTAAAAATTGATATTGAAATGTATTTTTGGTTATTAATATAATCTTTATAATGTTAGATATCAATTTTCTGTTAAACATATATAAGAACACATATCTCCTTCATATTAGGTTGTAAAATTTGTTTTGCAAGACAAACCTCCTCTATTTTTACATTCAATAATATAACATAACAATAATTAAAAAAATAAAATAAATTTAAAATATTTACAAATAAATTAACCCAATTGAAAAGATTATATAAATTATTATTATTAATAATTTGAAATAAAATTGTTAAAATGATTTTTTCCCTTTACTAAATGGTTAAAATTGCTAAACTAACCAAACTATAAATATCAATTATTAAAATATAATTTTGTTAGAAGATTTTTTTTTTAAATACTCTATTCTTTTATATATTTAAAACTACAATCTAAATAATGAAAAATTACAATTTCATTAATATTTTTAAATTATCTCAAATTTTAAGAATAATTATATTTCCCAATTGTCAGAAATTCCATTATCTCAAATTTTACAAATAATTATATTTCCCAATTGTGGAGAATTTTTGTTATTCAAAATTTTACAAATATTTATAGCAGTAGTCTAACTTGACTGTTTTTTGGCCTTTAAAATCATGAAAATTTCCATCATATTTTGATAAAATGAGGCTGCAAATTTTCTAAATACAAGTTATAGTTGTTAAATTTCAATATTTTGAGTGCCTCATAGATTATTGATGGTGCTGAATCTATTTCCGCCATCAAAAACATGATTCAAACACAGTGATAGCAAAAAATTTTGATTTTTTTATCCAAATTCCAACCACTTTTAACTAAAACAATTTCGTCCTTCAAACACTCCTATTTATAACCAAACCGTTGTCCTTAACAATTATAACTTAGATTTACAAAAAAGCTGACCACTCCATAAATTTCCAAACAATTACTTAACATAATTAGACTACGCGTATTCTTGTTTCACAACTGTGTTCTTAGAGAGGCAACGACGCCAAATTTTGCTGTCCCCAAGTATATATATGGTTGCAAAACTGTGTTCTCAGAGCGGTAACCACCAAATTTTTCCGACCCCAACACAGATAGATAGATATATATATATATATATTCAGACATCAGTCATACACAACCAAGTAATTATCAAAACAACCGTGAAACATAATGACAGTGCCAATGCCAAGGTTTATTAAGAGAGCGTTCAGGGAGAATATATAAGTCAAAATTAACAGGTAGCCATCACTTTCGAGGGACCGACCGCTAAGCTTCTCATTTCCAGAAGAGGTATGAAATCACCAATCCCATAAATTTCTCAAATAATAAAATAATTGAATTAAATTCTCATGGTAGAATTTCTGCAGCGGAAAAAGAAAATTAGAAAATCCCCAGCTCCCAGTCTTCTGGCAGCTGGAAGGGAATCTCAAAATTTTCCATTAACACATCCAACGGAGGAATATCCTCTAAGTTGAAAGATCCGCCATTCTCCATACTTTCATATGCTACCGAATCCTCAAATGTCGCACCCTGCTTCCAAGTAATCTGTTCGCTATTAATGTCATATTCCTTTTCCAAACCATCTGATGAGGATGCCGCGCCATTTTCGGAAAGAAGCCAGAATTCTTCTGCGGCGAACTTGGCCGCCGCGGTTTGAATTTGCTGCGGTGATAGAAATGAAGCGCAGGAAAATTTCGGCGGAGAGTGGGGAAAATTGAGCTTGGCCTTGGACCCTCTGAGGCAATACACGGCAAAGTCATATGCACGGGCAGCTTTTTCCGGGGTGTCGTAGGAGCCCAACCAAATTCTGCCACTGGAATTGGGAATTCGAACTTCCGACACCCATTTCCCCCATTTTCTCATCCGAATTCCCTTGAAGTGCCGCGACTTCAGTGAGCAGCGGTTGGGACTGCGGCGGCAGTCCTGGTTTCGCGAGGGTTTAGTCATTGCAAGATTTTGCAGGGGAGTCGCACTGAGGACGTGCTGGTAAAGTTTGAAGTCTCTGAAGGGAGGAAGTAGAGAGAGGATTTGAAATCAGAATCACAGAATGGTAGCTACTAGAGTTGTGGAAGTGAATGTCTGCGGGATGAGATTGTTTGGTGTAAGTGCCAGCAGATATATGGAGACGGAAAACGTGTTGAGTGCATGGGATCTTTTTGTGGAGTGGTCTAAGAAGTTAATGTACGCGCAGCCGATTTAAAATTAAAAACATGGGAACCGGCTTGGTGTGAATGTGTGTTGGACGAGTCTGAACTTTTATCCATGGGGACCAGCCTGGTGTGAATGCGTCTTGGACTAGTCTAAAGAAGAAAGTTTGGACTACGGTAATGTGGAATATTTCCGAAATTCATTGGTTACTTTCGTCCATCGCACATTCCAATCTGTTCAAATCCGGTCGTTTATTTGCGGCTGACTTTCTACACCCGACCACAACTCGGTTTTAATGAATGCGCTGTCGATGTCTTGTTGTCCATCCAATGGTGATAGTAGAGGAAACACTTTAGGCCAGGACAGATTATGTGCCGATATGTTGTATTTAATGGTGATCTAACTAATATATAAATAAAATAGTGAAATTTTAAAGTATTTAAAATTTAAGGATATTATATTATTTAGTTTGGCAATATCCATGTCGTTATATATTAATATAATCACATAAATGTGGTTGATACAGTGTGATAGCTATTATTTTTTTATTTTTATAAATTACACATATTAATGTAATTGTGTTATTATTATCAAAGCTAAAACAATAATCTAAAATTTACTATTATTATAATTTTGAATTAATAAAAATTTATAAACAATAATCTAAAATTTACTATTATTATAATTTTGAATTAATAAAACTTATTTTGAATTAATAAAACTTAAAGTAATAAAATTTGTAACAAATTAATCTAAAATTTAAAGGAATTGTTTTTAGGGTGATTTTTTGGACTTTTTGGTAGTAGAATCTGGTCGAAAAAATTTGAGGTGAAATCTTGATTTGTGTTATTTAAACTAGTTTTTTGATTCTATATATAAATTCAGCACAATGAAAAACCTCTAAGATACTTCCATTGTGAAGGGCTTACACATCAAATTTGTGATTTCAATAAATTCCAGAGAGATTTTAGAGAAATTAGACCAGAAAAACTTCCAAAAAATCACACTAAAAACAACTGGAAACTTAAATAATAAAACCTAACACCTAATTCTAAAACTAATAAACCTAAATAATAAACTAATATTTTTTTTAAAACTAAATTTATAAACCTATATTTTAAATCCAATATAATAAACTTTAAAAATAAAACATATATCTTTTAAATCCAATATAATAAACTTAAAAAGTAAAACATAAACTTGAATATCTAGCTTAACATAAAATCATTTCACTTGAACATAATTGAAGTTGTCTAACGAGGCGGAGGAATTGCCCGAAGGGTTAAAAGTGGTCGGAATCCAGGGAAAAAATTTTCAAAAAATCTTGTAAAAGTAGTGTTTGAATTGTGTTTTTGATGGTAGAAATAGATTTAGCACCATCAAAAACGTTTAGGACACCTAAAATTTTGAAATTTAACAACTATAATTTGAATTTACAAAAATTCTTCCCAGATTTCTCTAAATATGACTAGAATTTCTATAACTTTCAAGACATTTCCTCCACCTCATTAAACTACACATAAGTAAAATGAATTTTCTTTTCTCAAAAAACCAACAAAAACAAATGTGAATCGACGATACTCCAGCCTAGCAACTAAAGTTGAAAATAACCGTAAAAAGACAAAATTAAAGAACATTGTGGAAGGTTGTGCTTAAAAAATCCGATTTTTTTTTAATATAATATTTGTCCACATTTCTCACTGCAATACAATCCGAACAAATCATCTAATCAATCACTCATAACATTAACATTTTACTTATCAACTTCTTCTTTTATTTTTGTTTAATAATATTTTTGAGGAAACAACCAACTGCCTTACGCACATGAGCGTTCCCTGGTGTAACTGCCGTCTAATCATGATGCAAATAATATTTAAATAAAAAATGCGTGTAACACGATTGAAAAGGAGGTCTCTGGAAATGGGGCAAGGACTAACCAGCTTGCCATAGGGCATTACATGCCCTGGTACATGCAGGGTATATAACAAAATAACACATAGCCTTTATTTTTAATTTATGTAGTCACTGACACTGTGTTATTTTGTTATATAGCCTGCATGTACCAGGGCATTTAATGCCCTATGGTAGGCTGGTTAGCCCTTGCCTGGAAACTGCGCCATTGATTACCGTATAAATGGTACCGTGAAATGGTACTGCCACCTGTCAATTAAGCTAGTTATGTGGTGTGAGTTTTGGACAGTCCACCGAGGACGAAATTGACACGTTAGTTATGTGGTGTTAGTTTTGGACAAGTCTATTTACGTGCACGTATTGACTCAATTGTGAAAAGTTATAAGTTGTGGTTTGGCAAATTTTTTTTAATAAATTTTAGTGTGTTAATTAAATCATTTATTCTATTTTTATGAGAGGTAGTCGTAATTGACTAATTTTTCATGATTTTTGAATAGCCTATTTAGCACTCATTGCATCGGGTGATGCTCACAGGGGTGATTTACGTTATGCCATTTATTTCACTAGTTTTCAATTCCACTTCTTCATCCCTTTGATCATCATCTGGTGCAATGAGTGCTAAGTGGACTATTCAAAAATCATGAGAAATTAGGCAATTATGACTACCTCTCATGGAAATGGTCATAGATGAATGACTTATGGAAATGGTCATAGATGAATGACTTACTTGTTCACTATTCCTTCAAAAAACCCTGAGGATGGAGAGCTGCCTTCAAGAACAAAATTTGTGAAAGCTTCCAAGTAGGGTTCGGGCCTGCTAGTAGGGATGTGCTATGTTGCCTGTGTATCTGCTGGGGCATTTGTGCTGAGACCTAGTCCTTCCGACCCTATAACAAGGAAACCCTCTCTAATTGGAAAACCATCTGCGTGCTGGTTCTGCCCACTCCAGGTTAGTAGTTTTGAGGGTGACGAAATTTAGAGGAAAGGAGAGCTAGTGCCTTCAACGAGGTTTATAAACCCCTTCGTAACCACCACGGTCGGTTGAGAGAGGTCCAGTCCCTGCAGTGACACTTCCATGTCGGCCATATCTGACCCACACTCGCTTACCTAATCTTCTGGTGGGATGGGAGTAGTTGATCTAAGACTAACTTCGGACAACGAGTGTGACTTCAGCCAGAGGTCGGAGTGAGTAAGACTGTCCAAAGAATAATCTACTATTTCTTCCTTGCATCCCTCCTCCATTCATGCAACAAAACCCCCTTAACTACAACTTGAAAGAAGTGAAAATTGCCAACTATGTCTTGGAACAATGTGATAATACTAGGTCAAACCCCGTGAAACTGTCTTGGAGACGCCTTGTAACCGCCGCGGGTAGCGCTAGAAACCCCAGCCTTGGAACCACCATGGGTATCAAGCAAAAAGGCCTCTGCCCACAAAGGGGTCGTGACAGCAAAGTTACTAAGTTGATGGGAGAATGGTTCTATGATGGAAACCCTCTGACCGGTAGCAAAGTTGTGTCCACATGAAAAAAAATGCCTGACAACGCCTTAAAGGAAGCTTAACACCTGCTTATCTTCAAACAACGAAACCTATCATGAGCACTTTTCTAACCTGTTCCCATTTCCCATGGGAGACCGTTAATTGGAGCCCAAGCATGTTAGAGTTTCATGCCGGTTCAAGCTAAATTCGTGGTCGAAACCCTTCACCTTCTTTTTTGATAAAATCTCCAGAGCTCCATCTTCACCTGTCAATTTACTTATTTATTACAATGTTTTGAATATTTATTACAATCTTCAAAGCCTTTATAAAATAATTTGATAAATAAAAGTTATGATAATTTAATTCTATTCGTAACACGTCAAAGTATTACAAAATAAAACCCATACTTTTTAGACTTTAGTAAAAAAATATTCAAATTATTCAAATTCACCTCACTCATTTTCATATATATAATAAAGTATAATTTTAATAACGTTACATACAGCATTACATTAGATTAAAATTTAAACATGGAATGGTTTTTAAATGTTAGATTAAAATACTTGTAATGTGATCTTAATATGACCTGCATTGTTTTATAACGGGAAGATAATGATGTCGTTTTTTAAGTTTAATATTTATATTATTAAATTTTAAATAATAAATTAAAATTGGTTTAATAAGTAAGAATTCGTTACTAATAAGTAAGTTTTAAATCATAAATTATTTTTAAATGCACCATCTAAATACTTATATAATTTCAATTTGACATGCATTATTTAAAATACTTATATAATTTCAATTTGATATGCATTATTTAAAACGTAAATACATTGATGTTACACTTAAGATAATTAACTAAATTTAAAAAAAAAGAAGGTCGTCAAGCAAGAGAATATACTTGTAGGATGCGGTCAATTGAGGTTTCTGAATTCATAAAGAGCAACATTGGCATCTGAGTTGTACAAACAATAGACCTTCGCAGTGCAGTAACATGAGGTTACTCGTGGGTAACTATCCTTCGTCGTAATCTGTTAGTAATATCTGTTAGAAGCATAGTCCAACATTCTGAGATTCAGTAGCACTTAAATAGATATTACTCCATGGCCCGTACGTCGCTCTTAGTGGGCTCCTCCTGCCGCGCTTGAGGGATATTCACATATACTCAGAAGACCCAAAAAGGATATTTCCTCATCATGAATATTTTTTTGCCGTCTATATATTATGTATATATCGTTCATTGGATTATGTGGTGAAGTTTCCGACAACTATCATATATTGTATTCTAATTTATTATAAATCATATAAATCAAAATCTATCTGGAGGCAGCGGTCATTTTCAAGCGACCACAGACGAAACACTTTAGGCCTGCACAAATTCTATGCCACTATGGACTATTTAATGCTGATCTTATTATTATAAAACATCAAAACTGTTAAAAAACATCTAATAATCATAAAACATCAAAATAATTACTATATACATCAAAACTGTTCAAACTTATAATATAAGAATAATTAATATAAACATTAAAATCAAATATGAATATTTATATCTAATAAAAACATATCATCTTACAACAAATTTTATAGATAAATTTTGGTTATAAATATTCTTATTTTATAAAAAAATAAAAAACAAAAAATCACTTGATATTGATAATCTAATAAGCCCCACTCAATGAGCAAACTGTACAAGCACATTGCCATCGAATTTTGGGTCTGCACCCCATTTTCTATTGCATAACCCTAAAAAATGAACATAAGTAGAACAGATTTGAAATAAACTCTAAATATTATTTAAAGCACTGGAGCAAAATGAGTTTTCTTTTCATGGCAGAACCAACAAAATCAAGCAATTAAAGTCGAAAATAACATTAAAAAGACAAAATTGAAGAACACTATGTTTTCATGGCAGAACCAACAAAATCAAGCAATTAAAGTCGAAAATAACATTAAAAAGACAAAATTGAAGAACACTATGGAGAGTTGGACTCAAAAACTCGAAAAAGTAACCCAAATTTGAAAGATGAGATTGGAATTAAAATGAAAGCTTTTAAACTATTCGAATATAAAGATGAAAGAAGAGAGTTCGATCAAACCCAGGTATCGTGGTAATCGAAAGGCAAGCGGCACACTCAATAGCCATGCCAAATGAGGGGGAGCTACACCAAATGAATTGTGAATGGCCTTTTTCGTAAATAATCTTTGAATAAATTATAAGGCCAACCAAGTTTTATAAGTTATTTTTTAATAAATTAAAGATAAAAATAAATTAAATAAATTAAAAAATAATTCATCAACTTTCAATTATCTCTATTCAATGATGTTGGTGGGATTAGGTATAACACAAAAAATATTTATAGATTATTAGATTTTGGTTATTCATAATTTAAAATTTTAAAATTCTATAAACTTAGAATGTGTTTTTTTCCTCATGATCCATACTCCCCAACAAATCAAGGGGAGTAAATTCCGGAGAGTTTTGTCAGGGACATTATCCAACCAAATTTTCCATCTCTGGTTAAAATTTTCATTTATCCATTCAACAAAACCATCCAAACCGCTCCTACACTCCATCCATACCACCTTTTGAAAGGGACAGTCTAACAAGAGGTGGTCTACAATCTCTTCATTGTTTTTACATACTATGCACCAACTCAATCCTTCCTTCCTCCTTTTTTGGACATTTTCTCATGTCAATATCCTATTCTCGAAAAGACACCATAGAAATATTTTTTCCTTAGCATTATATTTAATCTCCAAAGATTTTCCCACCACCAAACTATATTCTCATTCCTAGAGGAAGACACTAGGTGCACATAACCTTCATTTGGAATATAAACCCTCAAGGTTGAGTGTATCCAGAGAAGAGTTTCCTCTTATTCATGAATCCTAATATGCAATCTATCCAATACTCTGATGAATTCTTGCCAAAGTGGTATATAAGCCTCTATTAATTGAAGTTACTCAGCGCCATCCATCCTTGTTTCGATATGGTGGTATTGTTCAAATCAACAAACTAACTAAAAAAAAAACCCTTCCATTCTCATTCCAAGTCGTGACAAGGTCTCTTGGAAACCTATACTCCTCTGCACATCTAATCTAAGGATTGATGCTTATCCTTAACTTCTCTCCATTCCCTACTTTCCATTTGAGCCTACTTCCAATCACTAGAAAAGAAGTAAGCATGCTTTCTAAACCACCAATCCATTTTTTGTCTCTTATTACACTTTTTGATCCATTCTTTAAGAGTTAAAGGAAAAATATATTTCTCGTATACCATTGTTGTCCAGAGGATGCTTGTATCCAAGAGTCTCTACCCAAATTTTGCTGCTAAAGTTTTTGAGAAAAGTTGTAGATTCTTGATTCCACATCCTCCCCATACTTTGAGAGTTGTGATTTAGTCTCACCAGACCCATGGAAAACCAGATCCTCTTTCGTGCCAAGCCATAAGAATCTATTGCATAGTTTCCTCATAGCATCCAAAATACATTTGGGCATCAAAGTAAGTGACATCCAGAAATCCGAAATAGCTTCCAAAAACTGTTTTAATAACGACTAGCCTCCCTTCTCTTGACAACCACCTGAAGCTCCACATGTTTAAGTGTTTTTCCATTTTTTCTAGTAGTCATGTCCAATCCTATTTATTGTACATATTAGGCTTTAAGTGGAAGCATAAGTATTTTAGCCTTTCCTCCAATGGCTTGATTTGAAAAGGAAATAACTCCCTAAAACTTCTAAGTTCACCTGTTGGAACCCCTTGATAGGAAATCATGGGATTTTTCACATTGACTTGCATTCTCGTGGATTTTTGAAAGAGACTCAAGGCTTCTTTGAGGGTTATCATATCCTCTCGAGATTCATTAATGAACAAAAGAATATCATAAAAAAAGTGATGATTAACACATCTACCACCTCTACGCCCCGTAGATCCCCTCTTCTTTTTGCTTCAAGTAATAATCAACTATGCCCCTCTGCCACCAAAATAAAGAGAAAAGGTGATAAGGGGCATCCCTGTCACAACTCACATTGTGCTTGGAAGAATAGAGATGTTTCCCCATTGATTAGAACTGTGGATGAAACTGAAGTAATGCAACTCATTACCCAATTTATAAATGGTACTTCAAAACCCAAATGAGTTAAAATTAAATGTATGAAGGTCCAATTGACCTTATCATACACTTTGGAGATATCTTTCTTGATTAATTTCCCGTTCAATTTTATGATATTGAGACTATGTAACCTCTCTTGAGCCACCCTAATGGCTTCACGAATTTGTCTCCCTTCCAAAAAAGTAAATTTTTCCTTAGAGACCTTATTTGACAAGATTATTATGATTTAGTTTTCTTTGATCTTAGAAATAATCTTGTAAATACAATTACATAATGAAATAGGCCTGAAGTCCTCAAAGGATCTAGGATTATTGACTTTTGGAATGAGGGATATAAAGGTTGAATTAAAAGAGTCCAAAATTCTCCCACAAATCCTAGTATCCTCATAGTATCATCAATGACCTTGAGAATATCAGCTCCCAAAATATCGTTTAGGATGAAAAAGAACTCCATTTTCCATTTGTTTGGGCTCAAACTCTTATCTTTCTACATTCCTTAGAGCCCCACCTATAGTTCTTTGTCTATGACTAGCTTCATTAATCTCATGTTGTCCTCCTCCTCCAAGAAGCAAGGAAACGATTGTGCAATAAGGATCACCTCTGTAATGGATTCTCCTGAAGGGGCCTTAAATAGATTTTCAAGGTGATTTTTGGCTAGGGTGGCTAAATCATTAAATGATCTATCTTTCTCCCCCTCTAGCTTATCCAATTCCCAAATTGTGTTACTTCTCTTCCTCCCCTTAACATAATTCTGAAAAAAAAATAGTGTTTTTGTTACCACTCTGCAACCAGATAGCTCTACTGTCTCCAGCTTTCCTCCATGTCTTTTAATATTTTCTTTTTTGTGGCCTCCAACCAAATAATAATTTTCTTCTCTTGCTTTGTAACAAAACCTCCCCCACCCTCTCCTTCCTTCCTAGCTAATTCATCCTCCACTATTTTGATTTCCTCTCTATCCTTTATTTCTTCTAATATGACCATTGCTTGACTACCCTATTCATTATTTTTGGATTCTCAGCAGAATTAGGAGTAATAGGCCTATACTGCTCCTGGTTATGACTTCTCCAAGTCTCCACCATAAGCTCATGCAAGTCCTCCTCCTGCAACCATGCTCTATTAAATTTGAAGGGGCTAGAAGGCTTTTGAGCCCCACCTTTCAGCTCCAGCAAAACATGATGGTGATTAGATGCTTTTCCAGACCTGACACATTGCCTAGAAAAGGGGTTTTTTACATAACTTCTGACATAAGGAAGTCGTATAGGTGTTTGGCCACTAGCGCCTCACCTACTATTACATTCCTTCAAGTAGGTTCATACTTAACTAGATTCACATCAAGTAAGCCATTCTCCATTAGTAACCTTGCAAAAAACTTGACATAGAATCAGGATGTACATGGGGACCCCAAACCTCCACTGCCCCTAGGGAGAACTTTAAATTTACTCCCACTATAATATTAGCTTGTTTCATGTAAGTTTTGTTTATCAAACTCTCCCAGAAAGTTCCACATTCCACACACATACCATATACATTGGTTATTATCATATTTAACCCCAAATCTGCATGGAAGGCTTCTGATCCAAAAAAAATTGTATCTCCTTAGTGATTAATCTATTTCACAATATTCAAATTAATCCCTACCCTTGTCCCCTCGATCTCCCTCTTGCATCCAGCCCAGAAATGGACCAAACCGGAAAAAGGGAGTTCATAACTTGGGAAATTTTATTAGCATCCCCCAATGTTTCCTATAGGAAGACTATGTCTAGCCTCTCCACCTAAATGAGTCTCTTGAAGGTTAGTTTTGGGGGTGAACTATCCAACCCTCTATAGTTAATAGAGAAAAGTCATGGTATAACCTTCTCAAGGGCTTGCACTACTCCAAGCATCCCTTCAATGGATAATTTCCTACCATGAGCTATGTCTATTTGAGCTCTCCATTTTTCTTTGGAAATTTGGGTTTGACCTCTCATTCCTTTCCCAGCCAAGAGTGGAGACATAGACCACAGACCCCCGAGTTTGTCCTTAGAGAAGACCTCATTGACAAGCTAGGGGAAGAACATTATATGAGGATTGTTGGGTAAGGGCACAACACAAACATCGTTGGAGGACATGTATCAACACACAGACTCAAAGATACATGCGTACTAAAACGCCCAGACCCCATATCTAGTTTACTAATGGCATTAGTAATACAAGAGATAGGAGTAGGGAGTGTACCATTACTCGAAGGTGTTGCGTCCACCATTGTCGAAGCTTCCCTATCCTTTTTCTTCTTTAGTTCCTCTACAACCTCCATACTCACTAGTTCCCTGTCCATCTAAGCGCTAACCTCTGAGGGCTTACCCACATAATATTACACATTTGGAGAAGAAGGCTCCAACTAAGTGTCCATATTTGTCTCAAGTGACCCTGACTCCTCCTCATCCCCTCTCAATTTTCTTCTTCTCTTACCATTATATGGGACAATGAAATCCCTCATAATGTGCTCTTTTTTGTGGCATCTCCTATAGTGGAAGGTCAACCCTTCATACTCCAAATCTTACTGATAAGAAAAACCTTGGTGACAGATTTCCACATCTTCGAAAAGCCCCTCATTCATTCATTAATCAAAACATGGTAAGAGCCATGACTAAGATCTGTCATAAAAACATGCTTATTACCAACATAGTAACCATAATATAACAACCATTAAAGTCTCATAATAACAAGTACATGTACACATAAATCACAAGAGGGAAATAACTCTTATTAACATATGCAAATCCAACCAAGTTAGGAATTTCCATGTACCATCCGACCATAGATTGGGTTGAACCAAATATTTCTTTCAACAATCATCCCCATGCCATATTGCAAGCATGAATGTGGGACTTACAAAAAAACTAATCAAGGCTTCCTCATGATTTACCGTATATCCCATTAAGGGATTCCTAGGTATGAAACCCTCATTAATACAACCAGGCTTTACTGCAATCCCCATCAGATCACTAGGCCCTAAACAAGCATGGATGCTTCTGGATCTCTCCACCTAAACTGTGAGTAATTTTTCCATCTAAACCTCTCAGCTTTACCGAGTATCCCACCATTACCGGTAAAGGGATTCTGAGGCCTACGAGGTCACCACCCTCATGGATTACCATGTATCTCTCCATTACCAATCAAGGGATTCCGAGCCCAATCAAGGGTATTGAACTGTGAGCTTTACTGTGTATCCCACCATTCACTAGTTGAGATTCCTAGGCTCAATTGAGGTGTTCACAACTAGGCTTTACCATATATCCCATCCTAGGATTCCTAGGCCTTATGAATAATCTTGAGACCACCTCACTCAGATTCGAGTCCATTCGGTAGTCTAGCTTAATCAAATACAAGATAAGTCCATCAAACCATGGTTATCTGGAAATGGTAAAGCAAAGTTGAAGAACATTGTCACACCTAGAAAAACCCATGCCAATGACAACAAGAGAACCAAAAATACACATGCATTTACCATGCATGCCAAATCTATAAAGGAAATCATACATGCAACTCGGTACCTGCAAGTACATCTATTGTAGGCACTTGATCTTTCTCTTCCTTGCTTGATCTTTGCTTCCCTTTTCCTTCTCGTCCAATCCAAGTGAATGCTAGAGTGCTCCAAGCATGCTCCAAGAATACTCTAAGTGAGAGAGAGAGAGAATGGAGAGAGAACTCCTCCCAAAAAATGTCAAAAGGCTACCAACCGACCCTCAGAAGCCTTTTTATTAATGAGGCCTCTATTTTCTTCAATTTTCCATTATTTTCCTTCAATTTCCTCCTCACATGCAACTTGTGACCTTTCACCTTCCTTTTCTCCTAATTTCCTTTATTTTCATAAATAAAATACCAATTAATCTCTCTTACCTTTTCAAACTTTTCAATTTCCTTTGCCAATTTCCTCTGAGCCATAACAAACCAACTGAACACCCACTAGGATGTTTTTCCCAATATTCATCTTGGAATATGTGTCCTATGAAAATGGTCTCATTTTACCTTTATTAACTTTATTACATGGATTTTTAACTGAGGCTAATATAACCAAGTCACTCTTGCAAAATGATTAAGAAAACTCCAATAGTCCCTTCTTATCCAACAACTTTAGCCCAACAACAATTCATAATTTCCATCCCCAACTAATCCAGAATTTCGGCCCTTCCAACAACCCAACAACTTCGCACGTGTGAGAAAAGAAGAGAGAAAATTTGACTTCTTATGCTTGACAAAGGCTTCCTTCACCTTCGCTAGGGTTTCCTTCCTCTTCCTTGAATTTCACACCCTTTTTCTGTCTCCAACTACTGCATATCAAACTTGTTGTGAATATGCTCCAAATGAGTCAAGTTGTTGTCCTTTTATAATGGTTTATTCCTCTCTAATTAGGCTGACTTGTCCAGGTGGAGGGTGACTTGGTGGAGAAAACCTAAATGACCTATTTTACATAAAAATAAAATTCTTTCTTGATTAAAAACGCCCAAGAAGGGTCTATTACATTATGACATGGACAAGGAAACTTGATATAAATCCCAGAAGCCTATAATAGAGGCTTTGACCTAAGAACCATTGACCCAAGCATGAAACCCGTGCTTTAATAAGTCAATTTATTTTATAATATTTTTTCTTTCTTTCTTTTGACAAATACAACTATGAAGCCTAACACTAGTTACATTTTCAACACTCCCTCTTAATTATGGAGGTATTCATTAGTACATATATACATAGGTACATGGAAGATCTCAAAGTGATATACTCTATGAAGAGTCATAGCATGTGCAATGCTACAAATTAGATACCTGACCATGGTACTCTAATTGGGTGGGACTACGATGTACTCAAGATTTAGCCACTTAAGGTACCATCAAGATTTTGGGCTCTAACACCAACCTAGGGATCTAGATGTGTATCCAAGGTCGTAGCTCCAAGACCAATGCCACCCTCCCTACTTTGGGATCTAGACATCAACACATAGGCTGATCAAATGTCCTCCCAAGCATCTTGTTGCCACAAGATGCTTCATCTCTTCTTATCAAGTAAATCAATATATATATATATATAATATATCCACCACTCCAAGCATGTTTCAAACATTCAACCTTTTTACGAAGAGATCCTGCAAAATCACAACCCCAATTAGAAATAAACTTTCAATTACAATATACAAGTAAACAAAAACCTTCAGGGTCCTTAATCATTCGGATGCTACTTATATAATCATCAAGTTATCCATATACAACTTATCAAAATATTTCTTCTTCTTTCATTAGTAGCACCAAATACAACTTCAGTATTTCTCAAGTATTTTGTTTGCAACCCCATCAATATTCATTTATTGGTTTCATTCTTTCTTCAAGGTATTTTCTATGATTATCATAATATTCCTTCCCTCTCAACTGGGGAGATGTACCTTTTCTTCTATCCAAGCTCCCTCCCAACTTAGGGAGAACAACATCATCATATATACTTCATTCTTTCTTATGTAATCAAGTCCATCTTGATCATCATCATTCTTATACCTTCCTTCAACATGCTCATCATTATTATCATCATCAATTATGAACATCTTCAACATCTTGAAGATTATGTACCTGCAAAAGTTTAATATCAAGAACAACCAAATGTAAAATATAGAAGCATGAAATTAACTAAATCATGTCATTACTATGGAAGCATAAAAAAATTCATCAAATACCTAAATCTAGTTAGGCTCATCATTAATAAGGGTCACATCTTTTATATACTAGATTTCAACAACTTGCTAAGGTTTTGTCACAAACCCTAGAATCCATCATCAAGACTTAAAGAAATTCAATCAAGATATTATTCCAATCGTAATACTATACATCTAGGGACTCAACAACATGCTTTAATAATTTGCATGTTATACTCTACTAGGATTTGTTGAAAACCCTAGATTTTATCATCAAAGCTAAATCATATCAATAATCGAAAACAATATCATCATACCCTAGAATATCAATCTTTACTAGGGTTTTGTTATATACCCTAGATTTCATCAAATATTAAGATAACATACTTTCATATACATATCTAGGGTTGCATTATCATGCCCTAACATCTCATATCAATATCCATACCTACTGGTAAACCCGAGATACAAAAATCAATATGTCGAAGTTATAACAAATTTTGACCAGACTAGGATTTCCATCATGTAGAGGAATAGACACCTAGGATTTCTTTCCTAGGATCTTACTATAACTATTGCAAGGATTTTGTTCATAAACCATTATTCACCAAACCCTAAAAATATGGGGTTTCATTATATAACCTAGACATTAAAAACAAACCCTAAAGAACTACGGTTTTATTACGACATTATCAAAACCCTAAAATTTAAAAGAATAGGATTTTATCATATGTTCTAGACTTTATCAAGAAACCCTAGGAAGGATAGGGTTTAATAATCAACATTGACACACCCTTAGCATTAAGATGCTAGGGTTTTATAGTGAACCTTAAGGTTTATGGTTTCACATGAATGAGAAAATTACAAGAGATAGTATAACGAGGGTAGATTCAATCTAATGATTAATCACCCTAACAAGAACCTTTATGGTTAAAAACTCTAGACATAAAGATGTCAGTAATTTAAAACAAATTTCAAAAGAAGAATGATAATTCCTTTTTGCAACAAAACTTTTAGTTTAAGACATACCTTGAGTTTTTCTTTAACAAACTTTGTAGGACATCAATTCTTTAAGGGTTTCTTTTGCAACATAGCTTCTTCCATGTTTCAAGTCTATCCTTTGAAGTTTTCTCCATTACTTGTGTGTATTCTGCAGGCTTTCCTATTGAGGAAAATATAAAGAAAAGGTTACTAGTGTACAATACAAGCAAATATCCATATGAGGAGGAAACTAATCATGAAAGATAAGCCAAAGAACAATATATTTAAATTTTGGAAACATGGTGAAGGCTCCCTCTTAATCTAATCTTTCTGAGGGATACCTATAACTTATCAAAATAACTCAAAAATGCTCTAATAAGATATTTTGAATCTATCAACTATGAAAATCAAAACATATTACAAAAATTGAGATAGTAGGCTAAGAAGGATATGTAAGAGGAGACTTAATACTAGAAGTCCTTGACTTCATATTCTTCAGTATTTTTCTTCTTAGGTGGAGTTTCATCAACAACATTTGCATGTTCTCTTTCTCTCTTCTTATTCCTTGGATTCTCAGGATTTTTACTTTTGTAATGTACAATTTTGTGGAAATTGTAGCACCCAATCTTTAATAGATCAACCTTCTTCTTTGGTCCTTTGAACTTCTTGAATCTTCCCTTCTTTTTGTGATGTGCAGAGTAGGCATTAGAAGTGTTTTATTCTTCATCTTCCTTCTTGTTATTTACTAATAGGATTTGGGATTCTTCTTGACTGCATGCATTCCACATTGTTTCAAAGGTAACTGCTAATTCCTGATGCAAAAGAGCTCCAACATTTTGGTAGACATATTAGTGCAACAATCATGAGTTCCTTTTCAGGTACAAATTCATCAATCGCTTGGATTTCATCTCTTATTCTAGAGATCCTTACAAATTATGATGACACAATATAATCTTTTGTCATTTTTGTTGTTCTTATTTCATTCTTGAGACTAGCTATTTAACCAATATTCTTGATGGAGAACAACTTGGAGAGGGTTTCATACATTTCTTGAGTAGAATCTATATTGGATATGTATGGGATTAGATTTTCCTTTACTGCATTTACTATTAGATTCATGGCCAAGATTTTGATTTCCCTGAACTTCTCATTTTCTGCATCATCTGTAGGTTTCTTAACTTTTCCTTGAATAAGATCTAAAACTTTATGCTTAGTGAGAATAAGATATATCCTCTTCTTCCATGCCCTGTAATTGGAGGCTCCTTCTAGCTTATTTTTTTTGTCTTCATTGCAGTTGACATCGTCTCTATAGATAGTAGGACTCTTCTTATATGATCATTTTCCTAATGACATTCTTTTGTTCCTTACACCTTAACTCTTCTTTCAATTGACCTTCGGGCTTCCTTTTCCTTCCTTCTTCACCTTAGCTCTGATACCATGTTAGAAAATCGGAAAGGAAGAAAGATTTTCTTATGTTGATAATTAATTGTGATATTCTTGTAGTTTTATTATCTTATCTTCATGTTCTTTTATCTTAGTTTCATCAAGAAATCATCAAATCAAAACATGAAGATCAACAACACCATATGTAGGCACTCATCCATGGCTAAAACCCCTCTATAGGGGAAAACCTAGTCAAACTCTTCCACTAGTAAATCAAATTGAGATAGACCAAGACCTTAGACCCAAAACACCTTCCTCCAACACCAAATTAGTCTTCCAAGATTATTCGGCAACTTCAGCCCAACAACAATCAGAATGTCAACCCCTAGCTACTCCAAAATTTTGACCCAGCTATAGTACTACAATTTTGATCCTTTCAACAACCCAACAACTTTGCATGTGTGAGACAAGGAGAGAGAAAATTTAACTTCTTATGTTTGAAAAAGACTTCCTTCTCCTTTGCTAGGGTTTCCTTCCTCTTCCTTGAATTTCATACCCTTTTTTTGTCTCCAACTATTGCAGATCGAACTTGTTGTGAATGTGCTCCAAATGAGTCGAGTTGTTGTCCTTTTATAGTGGTTTCTACCTCTCTAATTATGCTGACTTGTCCAGGTGGAGGCCGACTTGGTTGAAGAGGCCTAAATGACATATTTTACATAAAAATAAATTTCTTTCTTGATTGACAAAACCCAAGAATAATATTTTACATTATGACATGGACAAGGACACTTGAAATAAATCCCAGAAGCCTACAATGGAGGCTTTGACCTAAGAACCATTGACCCAAGCATGAAACCCATGCTTTAATAAGTCAATTTCATTTATGATGAAATTTCTTTTTATTTATTTTGACAAGTACATGACTTCATGACTCAAATACAGTTATGAAGACTGACACTAGCTACATTTTTCGAAACTTCTAAGAATGTCTTTTGTTATTTTCATCCTTGATGGATTCATGAAAATTCATGCCTCGTCATATATGTGTTCACTTTCTTAACATCATTGGTGTGACAAGCCTATTGGTCCAACTGTAACCTTTCCCAAACCCTCGACATGTGAAGACATGAATAAATATAATGCACACAACTTCTCAAAATAAAGCACCATTCACCTATGTAAACTTAAATTGGGAAATCTTGAAAACAAGGATGAGAGATGCTTTGCAAAATTAACTAACTGCAAATGCCATAAATCATAATGAATTTGTGTAATATGAGGATGAAGATGAAGGATAAAAAGCCAACATAGATAATGTGCTTTGTGAAAATATAAGCAACCATAGCCTTTGAGGATAGCTAGGTTATTTAAATATTTTGACCAAGTCAATCAAGGAAATTTTATGGAAACTTGCTTGTTTAGAAAGCTTAGCGAATGTTACTAGTCATTGTATAAACATTATAAAATATTTAGTGATATATTTGTAATTTTTTAATTTTAATTATTTCTAATTGAGCTCCATGGGTTAGCTCAATTGGTCCAGACTTAAAGCACCTTTTCTATTGAGAAATCATGGGTTCAAATTTAGGTGTAGGGGAAGATTTTTGGAGCTGTTGTAGCAGCTACAACAACACTCTTAACCCCTCCCATGAATTTTGAACCAATAATCTAATAAAAACTAAACCCAACACAAACTAAATAATCTAACTCTCATAAATAACTCAAAAAGATACTTATTTATACAAATAGTTTCCAATAACAATATATGCGTGAATATAGTTTTTTCACATTTTTCTTTGTTACAGTGTCTCCGAGAAGACGGACAAACTCACATTCCACTTTTTATCATCAATAATTTTTATTTTCTTAACCTAAATAAATCTTAATTAAAATTAAAATTAATTACATCGTAAGGCGTTCCCCTCTGAAATGAACTCCCCTCCCTTCCATTGTGTCTCGACGTGGTCCGTTAGATGGATTCTTAAATGATGAAATTATCTTCGACCATCATCCATCAAGAGTGTCCTAAGCAATTGGGAATATTGTGCTTGGAAGGTATGACGCGATCATCCGTGAAGAACGTTCTAGGCAGTTGAGAATATTGCACTTGAAAGGATCCCAACGAGTGCATTCATGACGTCTTCCAACCTTAAGATGGTTTTGCCTCCATGAATTTGAGACGATTGTGCCATTAATCCCTTATTTTGAGCACATGATAAGCTTGTGCAGGATGGTGAATGGTTAGCTTATGTCTGCATCATTCAGTATGTTATGAGTAGCTCAGTCTGTTATGAGTGGCACCATATGTCTCACCATCATTCAGTCTGTTATGAGTAGCACCATCTGTCTCACCTCATTCGAACTTATGCTTTCCCAAGAAACACTCTGCAACAGAGTCGCTCACCATGAGGTCTGAGGCGACACATGCAAATTTTATGGGTATATCGAAGTGGGTGGCAATATTGAAATCATTTTGGTTTGGATTCTCAGATTTTTGGAGCTCAATCCCCTTTTCTCATTCGAGGTCACAAATTTTTGTATCTGCTTCCTAGTTTCTTATTCGGGTTTGCAAATTTTTGTATCTCTGTCTTCTTGTCTGATTTGGGTCGGTGGTTTTTGGTATCTCTACCTTCTTTTAAGATTTGGGTCCTCGTTTTTTTTTCCCTTGCGGATTTTGTTTTGGGTGTTTTTTAAGACATGAAACCCAAAAAACTCGAGGAAGGGGGTGATCTCGTGTCAATGGAATCTAGGAAGCAAGCTCAAGCAGCAATATCAGTAAAAACAAGTAAAAAACTCCCAGATTGGTTGGTATGTTCTATAAATCAAGCTTGGATTTTCAAAGGAAAATCCTTGAGCGTTCAGGGTTGGGAGAGGAGACATACTTACCTGAGGCAGTGTTGAGGGTGCCCCCAAATCCATGCATGGCAGAGCCTAGAAAAGAGGCAGAGATTGTCATGTTTGGAGCCCTTGATGAGATTTTTGAGAATACCAGTGTTAAGCCTAAAGATATTGGCATACTTGTTGTGAATTTTAGCCTTTTCAACCCCACACCTTCATTGTCTGCGATGATTGTAAATCATTACAAATTAAGGGGGAATATAGTCAGTTTCAATCTAGGTGGAATGGGTTGTAGTGTAGGGATGATATCTATTGATCTAGCCAAGGATTTACTCCAAGTTCATAGAAATTCCTATGGAATTGTTGTTAGCATGGAGAACATAACATTGAATTGGTATTTTGGTAACAACAGATCCAAGCTGGTATCAAATTGCATTTTTAGGATGGGAGGTGCTGCAATATTGTTATCTAACAAGAGATTAGGTAAGAGGAGGGCAAAGTATAAGCTCGTGCAGATCGCGATGACTCACAAGGGAGAAAATGACAAGTGTTTCCAGTGTGTTTTTCAAGAGGAGGATGAAGCGGGGAAGATGGGAGTTTCCCTTTCTAAATACCTTTAATGTTGGAGTTTCATAATCTTGTTTAACATCTCTATATTGTCATACTGGATCACTTTTCAATATGCTTGGAATGCACTTTTTTCCCTTGTGGATTTGCTTTTGGGTGTATTTTAAGACATGGAAACCAAAAAGCTGGAGGACGGGGGTGATCTCACGTCAATGGAATCCAGGAAGCAGGCTCAAGCAACAATATCAGTCAAAACAAGTCAAAAACTCTGAGGTTTTCTCCAATATGTGAAATTGGGCTATCACTATGTGATTTGCCATTAAATGTATCTATTTTTATCTCCCATTATAGTCATTGTCGCAACAGAACTGGGCACTCTTGAGGCTCAAGATCTGCTTGATTTATGGCACCATCTTTGTTATAATCTAGTGTCTGTAATTGTATGTTCGACATTCAGTTGGTCTTTATGATAACATTGTACTTTATGGCTAGGCTTAGGCCACTTTACCTTGTAGATTTTGCATGCTATAAGCCGGATGATGAGAGAAAATGCACTAGAGAAGTTTTTATGAGTTGCTTAAGTTTGACTAGTACGTTCTCTGAATCAAGCTTGGATTTTCAAAGGAAAATCCTTGAGTGTTCAGGGTTGGGAGAGGAGGCATACTTACCTGAGGCAGTGCTGAGACCCCGAAATCATGCATGGAAGAGGCTCGAAAAGAGGCAGAGATTGTCATGTTTGGAGCCCTTGATGAGCTTTTTCAATAGACCAATGTTAAGTCTAAGGATATTGGCATACTTGTTGTGAATTGTAGCCTTTTCAACCTCGCACCTTCATTGTCTGTGATGATTGTAAATCATTACAAATTAAGGGGGAATATAGTCAGTTTCAATCTAGGTGGAATGGGTTGTAGTGTAGGATGATATCTATTGGTCTAGGCAAGGATTTGCTCCAAGTTCATAGAAATTCCTATGGAATAGTTGTTAGCATGGAGAACATAACATTGAATTGGAATTTTCCAAGTTTGACCATGTTTGACCAAGGTTTACCATGATTGACCATCGTTGACCATGATTATCATATTGAGACAATCTTTTTCATAATGTAACATTGGACCATGGTTGATACAATGATTGATTTTCATATTGAAACAATGTTTGTCACAATGCGACGTTATATTTTTAGATATATGATAAATTTATAATTCAGATGAAGTTATTGGTTATTTATGTATGTATTACTTGTCAACTTATATTGAATATGAAAAAAATTATATAAATTTTCAATTCCATATTAATCCCAAAAGTAATTATGTCAGCGATCAACACTATCTTAAACATTAAAAAAATTACACATTTTCTTTATATTGACAATACACAATTACAATGTTTTAAACACTCTTTCTTTATTTATATTTTCTCTCTTTATATATAAATTCCATAAAGTCAATATTCATATATTTTATTTATAATTTGCATTCAAATAATTTTTTTGTTATTAATATTTTAAAATGTTATTTGGAGAGTCTATTTAAATATTATAAGTATTCACAATCTCTCCTATTAAAATGTAAGAAAACTTATATTATATTTTTTAACCTTCAATTATTTATATTTCCCCTTTGTTTTATAAATATATATAATATATATATATATATAAGATATATATATAAAATGATATCAAAATATTTGTATTTAAAAATTGATATTGAAATGTATTTTGTTATTAAATATTTATAATGTTAGATATCAATTTTTGTTAAACATAATAAAGAACAACAACTCCGTCCTATTTTCTCGTAAATTTTTTTTGCCAAGACAAACCTCCTCTATTTTTACATTCATATATTAATAGAAAATATTAAATAAAAAAAAAAAAGTTCAAAAATATTTACAAATAAAATAACCCAATTGAAATATATATAAATTAATTTATTAAAAATTTGAAATAAAATTGCTAAAATTATTATTATTAATTTTTGTTATCCAAAATTTTACAAATAATTATAGCAGTAGTCTAACTTCACTGTTTTTTAGGCACTTAAAATCATGAAAATTCCCGTCATATTTTGATAAAATAAGGCAACAAATTTTCTAAATACAAATTATAATTGTTAAATTTCAATATTTTGGGTGCCTCATAAATTATTGATGGTGCTGAATCTATTTCAAACCACAGCTACCAAATTCGGGCGTATTGGCAAAAAAAATTCGCAAATTCGCTAATACGGTTCGATATGATTAAAAGTTCGGCCAAATCAGATTCGGTATGGTGCCTGAAGTATTTTTCCATGGCTTGAGCAGGAGGGTATCAGCTGATGGTAAGAAACCTGTTCCCAAAGCTTTTCAGTTATCCGTTGGGCATATTGCTAAAATATATTCCCACGGAGGTGCTCGTTGGCTGGAAAGGCTGCAAGAGATAAAAAGAAGACGAAGATTGTTCCACGCCACATTCTGTGGACAGTTAGAAATGATGAAGAGCTGAGCAAGGCCAATGGTGGTGTGTAAGGCAGGTAACCAGAGGCTTGAGTTTGAAATCCAATCACGCTAGAAAACTAATATGGTATTTTTAGGGAGTCTGTTATAGCGAAAAATTAATAAAAGAAAAGAAATACTATATTGAAAACTTCCAGTTTGCAAATTAAAAAAAAATAATAAAAAATAAAAGTTAATAAAAAAATTAAAAAATAATAAATCCCAATATCAAGAAATATAGAGTAATAACTTTTCAATTAACAAAAGCTATAAAATAGCAAATTGGTTGCAAAATAGTAATTTCTATATAAAAATAATAAAAAATTGTAACTTCTATATTGGATAATATTATAAAATGGTAAATTTTAGTTTCAAATAGATAGTAAAAATTATAAAATAGAAAATTGGTTGTAAATCAGTGATTCCTATATAAAAATAATAAAACTGTAATTCTTAATGAAAAATTATAAATAATAAATTTCAGTTTTAAATAAATAACTTTTATTAAAAAAATTAATAAATTTAAATATTTGTAACATGTATACTGTAATTTTTTCCGTATTAAATTTTATAGAGTCGAATTATTTCCATATCGTATCGAATTCCCATTCATATTCGAATTCAAATTTGATAACTAGGATTCAAACACCATTATAGCAAAAAAAATTTGAATTTTTTATCCCAATTCCAAGCACTTTTAACTAAAACAATTCCTTCATTCAACTCCCCTATTTATAACCAATCGCTGTACGAAACCATTTCTATGGTGGGTCGCTTGAGCACACAATCCAAGGAACGATTCACAAATATATACGTCAAAAAATTATTATGATGGGATATATCCATTCAACTCTCATCGTTTTTGTATTTATTCTGATTGTATGCGAATATTCCTATGAGCGTGACAGGAGTGTAGCCCATTTTGTTGCTGGACACTTTGTTAATAGTGACGTGTAGTAACGGTAGAAATCACTTGTCTTGTTAAAAGTGATTAAAAGTGATATGAATTTGGGTAAAAGAATTTCAAATTTTTTTATAAAAACAGTGTTTGAATCATATTTTTGATGGTGGAAATGGATTCAGCACCATCAAAACCATCTAAAACACTTAGAATTTTGAAATTTAACAATTATAACTTAAATTTACACAAATGCTGTCAAATCCATAACTTTCCGAACAATTACTTAACATCCGAACAACTACTTAACATCATTAGACTACACGTTTTCTTGTTGCGCAACTGTATTCTTAAAGCGGTAACGACGCCAAATTTTGCTGCCCCAAGCATATATCTGGTTGCAGAACTGTGTTTTCAGAGCGGTAACCACCAAATTTTTCCGACCCCAACACAGAGATTGATTGATTCACTCACTCACTCACAACCAAGTAATTATCAAAACAACCGTGAAACATAAGGACAGTGCCAATGCGAAGGTTTATTAAGAGAGCGTTCAGGGAGAAATATATAAGGCAAAATTAACAGGTAGCCATCACTTTCGAGGGACCGACCGCTAAGCTTCTCATTTCCAGAAGAGTGGAAATGAAATCACCAATCCCATAAATTTCTCAAATAATAAAATAATTGAATTGAATTCTCATGGTAGAATTTCTGAAATAATAAAATAATTGAATTAAATTCATGGTAGAATTTCTGCAGCGGAAAAAGAAAATTAGAAAATCCCCAGCTCCCAGTCTTCTGGCAGCTGGAAGGGAATCTCAAAATTTTCCATTAACACATCCAACGGAGGAATATCCTCTAAGTTGAAAGATCCGCCATTCTCCATACTTTCAAATGCTACTGAATCCCCAAATGTCGCACCCTGCTTCCAAGTAATCTGTTCGCTATTAATGTCATATTCCTTTTCCAAACCATATGATGAGGATGCCGCGCCATTTTCGGAAAGAAGCCGGAATTCTTCAGCGGCGAACTTGGCCGCCGCGGTTTGAATTTGCTGCGGTGATAGAAATGAAGCGCAGGAAAATTTCGGCGGAGAGTGGGGAAAATTGAGGTTGGCCTTGGACCCTCTGAGGCAATACACGGCAAAGTCATATGCACGGGCAGCTTTTTCCTGGGTGTCGTAGGAGCCCAACCAAATTCTGCCACTGGAATTGGGAATTCGAACTTCCGACACCCATTTCCCCCATTTTCTCATCCGAATTCCCTTGAAGTGCCGCGACTTCAGTGAGCAGCGGCAGTTCTGGTTTCGCGAGGGTTTAGTCATTGCAAGATTCTGCAGGGGAGTCGCACTGAGGACGTGCTGGTAAAGTTTGAAGTCTCTGAAGGGAGGAAGTAGAGAGATGATTTGAAATCAGAATCACAGAATGGTAGCTACTAGAGTTGTGGAAGTGAATGTCTGCGGGATGAGATTGTTTGCTGTAAGTGCCAGCAGATATATAGAGACGGAAAACGTGTTGAGTGCATGGGATATTTTGTGGAGTGGTCTAAGAAGTTAATGTACGCGCAGCCGATTTAGAATTAAAAACATGGGAACCGGCTTGGTGTGAATGTGTGTTGGACGAGTCTGAACTTTTATCTATTGGAACCAGCCTAGTGTGAATGCGTCTTGGACGAGTCTAAAGAAGAAAGTTTGGACTACGGTTACTTTCGGTTATTTGCGGCTGACTTTCCACACGCGACCACAACTCGGTTATAATGAATGCGCTGTCAATGTCATGTTGTCCATCAAATGGTGCCAGTAGAGGAAACACTTTAGGCCAGGACAAATTATGTGCCGCTATGTTGTATTTAATGGTGATCTAACTAATATATAAATAAAATAGTGAAATTTTAAAGTATTTAAAATTTAAGGATATTATATTATTTAGTTTGGCAATATCCATGTCGTTATATATTAATATAATCACATAAATGTGGTTGATACAGTGTGATAGCTATTATTTTTTTATTTTTATAAATTACACATATTAATGTAATTGTGTTATTATTATCAAAGCTAAAACAATAATCTAAAATTTACTATTATTATAATTTTGAATTAATAAAACTTGAAGTAATAAAATTTGAAACAAATTAATCTAAAATTTAAAGGAATTGTTTTTAAGGTGATTTTTTGGACTTTTTGGTAGTAGAATTTGGTTGAAAAAAATTGAGGTGAAATCTTGATTTGTGCTATTTAAACTAGTTTTTTGATTCTATATATAAATTCAACACAATGAAAAATCTCTAAGATACTTCGATTGTACAGGGCTTACACATCAAATTTGTGATTTCAATAAATTCCAGAGAGATTTTAGAGAAATTAAACCAGAAAAACTTCCAAAACATCACACTAAAAACAACTGGAAACTTAAATAATAAAACCTAAAACCTAATTCTAAAAGTAATAAACCTAAATAATAAACTAATATTTTTTTTAAACTAAATTTATAAAGCTATATTTCTATATTTTAAATCCAATATAATAAACTTTAAAAATAAAACATATATCTTTTAAATCCAATATAATAAACTTAAAAAATAAAACATAAACTAGAATATATAGCTTAACATAAAATCATTTCACATGAACATAAGTGAAGTTGTCTAACGAGGTGGAGGAATTGCCCGAACGGTTAAAAGTGGTCCAAATTCGGGCAAAAAAATTTCAAAAAATCTTGTAAACGTAGTGTCATGTTTTTGATGGGAACGGTTAAAAGTGGTCCAAATTCGAGCAAAAAAATTTTAAAAAATCTTGTAAACGTAGTGTCGTGTTTTTGATGGTAGAAATGGATTCAGCGCCATCAAAAACATTTAGTACACCTAAATTTTTTGAAATTTAACAATTATAATTTAGATTTACAAAAATTCTGGCCATAATTTCTCTAAATATGACTAGAATTTCCATAACTTTCCAACATCTCCTTCACCTTATTAAACTACGCATAAACTATCTTTTCCCAAAAAAACCAACAAAAACCAATGTAAATCGACCATAATCCGGCCAAGCAACTAAGGTTGGAAATAACCGTAAAAAGACAAAATTGAAGAAGATTGTGGAAGGTTGTGCTCAAAAATCCGAACAATTTTTTGAATATAATATTTTTTCACATTTCTCACTGCAATACAATCCGAACAAGTCATCTAATCAATCACTCATAACATTAACATTTTACTTATCAAATTCTTCTTTTATTTTTGTTTAATAATATTTTTGAGGAAACAACCAACTGCCTCACGCACCTGGGCGTTCCCTGGTGTAACTGCCGTCTAATTATGATGCAAATAATATTTAAATAAAAAATGCCTCGAACAGGACTGAAAAGGAGGTCTCTGGAAACGGCGCCATTGATTACCGTATAAACGGTACTGTGAAATGGTACTGCCACGTGTCAATTAAGTTAGTTATCTGGTGTGAGTTTTGGACAGTCCACCGAAGCGGAGGAAATTGACACGTTAGTTATGTGGTGTTAGTTTTGGACAAGTCTATGTAGGTGCACGTATTGACTCAATTGTGAAAAGTTAAAAGTGGTGTTAGTTTGGACAAGTCTATTTAGGTGCACGTATTGACTCAATTGTGAAAAAAGTGGTTTTGCAAATTTTTTTTAATAAATTTTAGTGTTTTAACTGCGTTAATTAAATAATTTATTATGACTATTTTTATGAGAGATAGTGTAATTGATTAATTTTTCATGATTTTTGAATAATCTACTTAGAACTCATTGTATCGAGTGATGCTCAGAGGGGTGATTTACGCTATGCCATTTATTTCACTAGTTTTCAATTCCACTTGTTCATCTCTTTGATCATCATCTCGTGCAATGAGTGCTAAGTGGACTATTCAAAAATCATGAGAAATTAGTCAATTATGACTACCTCTCATGGAAATGGTCATAGATGAATGACTTATGGAAATGGTCATAGATGAATGACTTACTTAAAGCAGTTGAATCCCAAAAAATGATATCTAATATAATGCACTACGAAAACCCCCAATAATTAAATCTTACTGTCTAAATCATGTTTTTGATTATGATTATGGAAATGGATTCAGTACCATCAAAAACTTTTATTTACAAAAATCTTTGCCAAAATTTATCAAAATATTACAAAAATTTCCATAATTTTATGGGAAAAAACAATTGTTAGACCACGGGGGTAGTTTTAACTAAGGTTCATGTGAAACCAAATTTGATATATTTTGTACAAATTCTAAATGGTTTTATTTATTTATTTTTTTCTCGAGGAAAAAGCATAATTTCATTAAAAATTAAGAAAATTACATGTTGTATGCTAGCGTATGAGAAATGCTTTCACTACTATCCAGAAAGTTTTCAGTGCAAAATTCATGAGCACAAAAATAATATTTACATATCATCCTTCATTAAACATGAATGGTCAATGGCAAACTAGGGCCATAATGGTTAAACAGCTGCAATATAAACAAAAAGCAATTAGGATGATCTCATAGATCATTCCTGAAGGTATCCTGCCCCTTCAATGAAGGGTCTCTGGTAAATGTGGAAAAAAACCTCTTCCTTGTACTCCTAAATCAACCAGTGTCCTCTGATCAGCTGCGCGGCCTCTTTGGAAAGAAGATCAACGACTTCATTCCTTTCCCTATAGATATGAAAGCAGACAACAACCTCAAATTGAGATTTTAAGTATATAGCATCCTCTACCAAATCTCTGAGTGTGTGCAAGTGACAGTTATAGGTCCCATTGATCTAGTTTATGATGCGCTGAAAGTCCCCAAAAATCTGAATTCTGTGGCATTGTTGTTCTCTGGCAAAAAAGGAGTAGATGTCTAAGGCTGTTTAGTTCGGCATAGTTATTTGTGCCCCTCCCTAGCCCCACTTTAGTTTTGAAAAAGACCAAATCATTTAAATGAAGAACAACCCTCAGGCTAAGTCGAGTCGTCAAAATAGGCCCATGACTGGCTTCTATCTACGATTTCGGGATTGATAATTCTAATGGGACGCTAAATTGGATCCTCTGGGATCGTGTTGAAAATGGCCAACGTATGATTGCATGTGGCTGCCCCCAAGATGTTTTTATCCTGAAAAATCCTTTAGTTCCGGATAAGCCATATACCCCAGCATACAATGAGAGGCATGTTTTTTAATTTTTGTGTGGTAGCACTCGACCACCAAGCTTGCTAAGCCTCATTTACGTTCTGACATGCCCAGTGGGTTTGAATTGAGAGTGCCGAAGTTATGAAGTTCCAAATTTCGATCGAAATCGGGTAGTGAAGGAAGAGGTGATCTGTATCTTCCGAATCTGCTTTGCACAAGTAGCAATGAGAAGGGCCATGGAAGTTGCGCTTTTTAAAATTTTGCTCAGTGGGTATTTTGTTTGAGAGTATGCCCCACATGAAGAGTCGAGATTTGTGGGGGGCTTTCAGTTTCCATATATGCTGCCACCACTGGCAGGCTTCCCCCATTACCCAAGTCTCCATAATCGCAACAAAACCAACCTTTAGGGAATATTTTCTAGTGGGATCCTTTGCCCATATAAGTTCATCCTCACTATCAGTGATCCAGACATTATCTTCCTCCAATGCCTCCCCAAACCTCTTTCATTTATTCCCACGTTCAAAAAGGCCAGCGACTGCAAATTTAGCCAAGCCGGGCGACCCACTGCCGTGATATGGGCAAGCTGTGATATCCCCACCACCATTAGGTCCTGTCGCATATCTCTAGGTAGTATGTGTGCATTCCCACTTCTAGCCCAGGCATCAGAGCCAATTCTGATCTGAGTACCATCCCCCACCTTCTAGGCTAATCATTTCTTTATGATGTCAAAGGAGTGGGTAGTGGATTTCCAAATGCTCGAAGCCCCCATGATGTTGTGGTTGGTGCTACGAATCTAATCTAATATTGATATGGGGTGGATGTACTTGTTGTATACAACTTCCTTCCACATGTTGTTTCTAGTTATGATTTTCCATACCATTTTTTCTCCAAGGGCTTTTGCAAAGTCCAGTGGTTCCTTTAGCCCCCATCCACCATATTTTTTGGGCTTTGCAATCCTTTCCCATTTAACCCATGCAAAAGTTTTGCCGGAATTTTGACCTCACCAGAGGAATCTCCAACATATTTGTTGGATTCTAGGAAGGATTCCTTTAGGTATCCAAGCGAGTGACATCCAGTAGACTGTTATTGCCTCAAGAACTGATTTTATTAGGGTAAACCTACCAACACCGGAGAGCCATTTCTATTGCCATATATTTATTTGTGTTTCGATTTTTGCTAGCAACCACGACCAGTCTGCAATACGGTACCTGTTTGGCTTTAGTCTGAATCCCAAATATTTTAGACCTGAATCTAGATCATGTGTGACAAAACCGAAGTGTTGGGAGGCAAATCTTTGTTCATTTTGGGGACAGGAGGTAAAGATGATAATTGATTTTTCATAATTCAGCTCCATACCTGTCACTTTACAAAAGAGAGATAGAATTGACTTGAAACAAGAGGTATCACGATAAGAGCCATTTAGGAAAATAAGAACATCATCTACAAATACAAGATGAGAGATAACAATCTTGTCATTGATTTCCACCCCTCCCAGGGTTCCATTTGATCTTGCTAATTTCAAGAGTCTTCCGAGACCTTCCATAATCAAAAGGAATAACATCGGGGAGAGTGGGTAACCTTGTCTAAGGCCTCTCTCAGCATGGAAAAAGTCTGAAGTCGTCCCATTAATTAGGACATTAAAAGAAACAGAAGTGAAACAACAACCTATCCAATTGATGAATTGATGAGGAAAACTGATATGGGTGAGCATGAGTTGTAGATAGGTCCAGTTCACTCGATCGAATGCCTTGGGATAGATCTATTTTAAGGATGGTAGCTTTCTTGGAGAGAGTTTTAATCAAGTGAAGCATTTCTTGAGCGGTGCCTATGGCTTCATGAATTTAACAGTGACTGAGGAAAGACAATTATTCTTTTGAGATAATCTTGGAGAGGATTGGCTTAATACGAAGGGTTATGATCTTGGAGGTGATCTTATAGACACAATTGCAAAGGGAGATGGGTCTAAAGTCATCAAAAGATTGGGGTTTGTCCACCTTAGGGATGAGGGCAATGAAGGTAGAATTGAAAGCCTATCACATCCTTCCAGTTGTTTTGCAGTCTTCAATAGCCAGCAGTAGGTCCTACCCAATGAGATCAAAGAATGTGGTGTAAAATTCAATGGGCCAACCATCCACCCTTGGGCTTTTGTCTTTGCTGAAACTTTTTAAGGCTGCTTCCATTTCCTCCAAATAGATTGGTAGATTTAATGCCTCTCTTTCCTCTTTCTCAACAAACCGAGGCACAACTTCCGCAACCCAAAGGATCTCAGCTATATTTGTTCCCCTTGGGCTTTTATAGATGGATGAGAAATGCCTAACTCCCATATCCGCAAGCTGGGCAAAAGTGCTGGTATATCTTCCATTTTGGTCTTTCAGTTCCTAGATTGTATTACTCGCTTTCCTACCCCTGGCAAACTGTTGGAAAAATTTGTGTTTACATCACTCGACTTTAACCATAAATCTCTACTCTTTAAGCGCCAGGTCTCCTCGGTTCTTCTCAACAGCGTGATCATTCCTTTTTCTAGATTTATAAGATGATCCTTTGATCGTAGGGAGGCATAGTTGTTCAAGCCCAGTGATTCAAGATGTTTTAGCTTTGTTTCAATCCTAATTAGTTCCTCCTCATCCCTTTTCAACTTGGCCTTAATCCAGCTGATAGTTTTTTATTTTAGATGGGTTAGGTTGTGAGATATGACTGTCGCTGGGGGTGGACCAGGTTCCCAACTACAGCGAGTCTAGCAATCTTTGACCAAAACATGAAAATCCTCCTCACTGAGCCATGCTGCATTGAATTTGAATGGGGAACTTGGTTTGAGATTTGCATCCTCAATTTCTAGGAAAATCGGGGAATGGTCTGAGCATCCCTCCGAGCCAACCCATTGAAGAATATGTGCTAGTTGATTTGTTAAGGGAGATTTGATTAAAAATCGGTCTAGCTGTCATGCCAGGGCATCCTCCCCTGGTCTGCGATTCCTCTAGGTTGGCATGATGTGAACCGAATCAATGCTTATAAGATCATGGTAATCCAACAGATTAAAAAAAAAACTGTTAATGTATCTGATTGGACCCTATGACCCCATGACTTGGCCAACCCAAGTGAGAAATTAAGGTCTCCCCTAATGATTAGGTTCTTGGCTTGCATAAAGTCCACCTGAAACAGTCTCTCCCAGAAAACGTCTTGATTCTGACATGGTCCATAAATATTAATAATCCTCAGGGGGATGTTGAGCGTGGTGGAAATGAAGTCAGCTCCCAGAAAACCTTTTCCACCCCAAGCATTTGAGATCCTGATTGAATTTTTGTTAAAACCTAGTGCACGGCCCCCTGAACGGCCTCTCACATCCAAGAAGAAGAACTCCCAATCTGGTAGGAAGTGTTTTATGTACAGAGGGATCGTCACCTAAGGTTTATTGCAGTAGAAGGAAATCCAACTTTTTTGATAAGAATAGTCTTTTCAACGCCAATTTTTTATCCGGGCTGGCCAAACCCCTGCAGTTGAAAGAGAAGCCTTTCATGGGTCAACCTTTGCAAGGTTCCCCTTTTCTCTAAGGACGTAGTCTATGGGAGTCTGGATTCCTGAGGCCACCTCAAGGCTGGCCCTTTTGATTGTTTTTGAGAGATGAGATTGTCTGCCTTGGGGGACCTTGGGAGGAAGGGGAGGGGGCAGGTCCTCATCCAGTCCGAAGGCATGGAGGGAGGGTGGATTGGAGCACAAGTTGTAACGGTGAGAGGAGGCAAAGGTCGAATCCTCAGAGGGGTTGCGAGAGATATTTTTATGGACAATAAAGTAGGGGGAATTTAGGATGGGCGCAGGTGCATAAGCCATAGGGAAGATGAAGGGGCTCAAATTAACATTATTAGAAGAAAATTTCAACTTACAATTTATAGATGCAGAAATAGCTAACATACATTCATTTTTAAATTGAGTATTGAGGGGAGAATAGGTACCCGAAAAACATAAGTTTTCCTTGGTGCGTGCTTTGGTAATCGGGGCTTTTGTGTTCCAATTGTCCGACTCAGGGTGCATAGAAGACGACCCGTCCAGACCCTTCCTCGAGATGCCTTGTAGCACGTTGAGTTCCTCCATCCCCAACTCTATTTGAGTGCAGGTTGCTACAAAGCATTTCGGGGGACTCGGCCTTTGCCCAATGACCAGGGGGCATGACTTGTAAATGTGGCTAACCTCATGGCATCTCCGGCACCTAAAGGGAATGCCCTCATAATCCAGTTTCTGCCAACAGATAATATTGCCCATCTGAAAGAGATAGCTTTCCACCAAGACCTCTCTTGTGTCCAAGTGAACAAGTGTCCGAGCCATTGCCAAGACCCCCGAGTCCATATACAATCTGTCATGATTAAGGTATGTGCCCAAGTCATCTCCAATCACCTAAAAAATATCCTCAAACTAGAATTGCAGTGAGAGACCTGGCAACCGAACCCGAAGGGAATGCCCTCATAATCTAATTTCTGCCAACGGATAATATTGCCCATCTGAAAGAGATAGATTTCCACAGGGACCTCTCTTGTGTCCAGGTGAACAAGTGTCTGAGCCATTGCCAAGACCCCCGAGTCCATATACAATCTGTCATGATCAAGGTATGTGCCCAAGTCATCGCCAATCACCTAAAAAATATCCTCAGACCAGAATTGCAGTGGGAGACCTGGCAACCAAACCCATATCGGCCCTGCTCCTAGGCTTTCCTTCTCCGGGTCAAACAGGGGTGTCTACCATTTGAGGAGGATCGGGGTCATCTCCAAATGCCAGTAGTGAGTCAACGCCCAGTTCACATCGTCCATCTCTAAGAAGATTGAGGAAAACCAACCCTTGGACATTGCCAAAGCCGTGGGAAGTTGTTCCAATACATTCCCCCAGACTTCCATGGTCCATGTCTTCAGACGACCCGGCGTATATTTTCTTCCTTGGACTCGGCCCACCAACACTATGCTCTCTATCAACATTGCTTTGCCCATGTTGATTCCTTCCCCGAAAACTAGCAGACAACTCCTTTCCCTTGTTTTGGAATGCTTGGACTACTTACCATTCTTCGCGTTTGGGCCTAGGTCAGAGGGTTATTGTCGTTCAATCTCCACCAGGCTGCCATCCAAGTCCAAGGCACGGGTCACATCCCCCTCCACTTCCTTGTTCACTATTCCTTCAAAAAACCTCGAGGATGGAGCGCTGCTTTCAGGAGCAAAATTTGTGAAAGCTTCCAAGTAGGGTTCGGGCCTGCTAGTAGGGATGTGCTATGTTGCCTGTGTATCTGCTGGGGCATTTGTGCTGAGACCTAGCCCTTCCGACCCTATAACAAGGAAACCCTCTCTAATTGGAAAACCATCTGCGTGCTGGTTCTACCCACTCCAGGTTAGTAGTTCTGAGGGTGAGGAAATTGAGAGGAAAGGAGAGCTGGTGCCTTCAACGAGGTTTATAAACCCCTTCGTAACCACCACGATCGGTTGAGAGAGGTCCAGTCCCTGTAGTGACACTTCCATGTCGGCCATATCTGACCCACATTCGCTTACCTGATCTTCTGGTGGGATGGGAGTAGCTGATCTAAGACTAACTTCGGACAACGAGTGTGACTCCAGCGAGATGTCGGAGTAAGACTGTCCAAAGAATAATCTACTATTTCTTCCTTGCATCCCTCCTCCATTCATGCAACAAAACCCCCTTAACTACAACTTGAAAGAAGTGAAAATTGCCAACTATGTCTTGGGACAATGTGAGAATACTAGGTCAAACCCCGTGAAACTGTCTTGGAGACGCCTTGTAACCGCCGCGGGTAGCACTAGAAACCCCAGCCTTGGAACCACCATGGGTATCAAGCAAAAAGGCCTCTGCCCACAAAGGGGTCACAACAACAAAGTTACTAAGCTGATGGGAGAATGGTTCTATGATGGAAACCCTCTGATCGGTAGCAGAGTTGTGCCCACATGAAAAAAAATGCCTGACATCGCCTTAAAGGAAGCTTAACACCTGCTTATCTTCAAACAACGAAACCTATCATGAGCACTTTTCTAACCTGTTCCCATTTCCCATGGGAGACCGTTAACCGGAGCCCAGGCATGTTAGAGTTTCATGCATGTTCAAGCTAAATTCGTGGTCGAAACCCTTCGCCTTCTTTTTTGGATAAAATCGCCAGAGCTCCCATCTTCTCCAATCAATTTACGTATTTATTACAATGTTTTGAATATTTATTAAAATGTTCAAAATCTTTATAAAATAATTTGATAAATAAAAATTATGATAATTTAATTCTATTCCTAACACTCCAAAGTATCACAAAATAAAACCCATACTTTTTAGACTTTAAGTAAAAAAATATTCAAATTATTCAAATTCACCTCTCATTTTCATATATATAATATATAATAAAGAGTAATTTTAACAAGTGCTGCATGCAGCCGGTAGTCCCTGCCGTAAGCGAATGGCCTCCCTAAGCACAAATGAATGAAGCCTTTTTTTGATTTGTGCACCATTTCTTGCTCTTTCGGCAAAGAAGCTAACTGACATCAATTCATGTGGGTGCTGCGCAGGACGATCATACTATCATAACGGTGCTTGAAAAAATCTTGGATAATATTTTACAGGCGTTGTGGATTGCTTTGCTTCTTTAACGATAGTTACACCAAGTATCAAATAGACAAATCTAATCATTGAATAGTTGAATGATATCATGCAGGACTTTTTGTTTCATCCCAGATGTGACTACGACGGTAAGAGGAAACATAATGCACAAATCGATCACTTGAAGAAGGTTGGAATTTTAAATTTATGTTAATAAATTCAATAACAGTGATTATTTTTTAATACACTCTATTTTAGGTTTTGAATATTTTAGAAACGGTTTTGAATATGGTATATTTTATAAAATATCATTTGGAATCTGTTAAATATCTATTCACTTCCATTAAAATTGTCATATATTTATTCATTCCTTTGGAATCTGTTAAATATATATTCACTTCCATTAAAATATGTCAGGTATCTATTCATTCATTTGGAATCTGTTAAATATCTATTCACTTCCATTAAAATATGTCATATATTTATTAAGATAAACATATCTAAGTACAAAAAGATAATGAGTAAAAATCAACTTCCACCTTAGTTTGATTTCCCCGAAACCTGGAGCAACCCTAAGGTTATTATAAACTTACAACTCAATTAGCGAATTTTCTATGACGACCACGATGGCAAAACCTCGTTACAAATAAAATGGTTCCGTGATTACAGCAAAATTTCAAGATACAAGTGGATTCAAGAGTTAGGAACATGTTAGAGCAGAGTATTGCTCAAGACAACTCCAACCTAAGAGGGAGCTTAAGATAATTATGGATTTAGAAACAAAGCCAACAGATCCTGGTCTGTACAGCTTGCATTGAATAATGTCAATTGTGCTAGCTATATCACCAATGTTGAATGCTCCGGTCTGAATTCCACCTATAGTAGTAGGCCCAATTATAAGCTGCAGTATATTTTTAAGCATTTAGCATCAACTAGGAAAACAGTATCAGGACTATATTTAGTCATTTGTGGACAGTATAAATGCTTGCCTATGGTGGTTTAACACTGCATTTTACATTTTTAAACATGTACTCTGAATATTTTTGTATGATTATTGCCTTATCTGGGGATCTGGTCCTATTTATGGACCCTTATTTTGAATGCATGCAAGGTCATTTTATCATTAAATAAAATTACGGTTTTTTTTAAGGAAAAAAAAAGGAAAAGGGTAATTCTCACTGTTCTATAGTAACCTTCATAAAGTCCATAACACTGAAAGGGGACCTTTAATAAAAAACTAAAGTGACAACCATCCCTTAATTTCCTTGTCCCATCTCACACAGCCGATCTTTTAGATTTTCTTGGCGAACAAGATAATGAAAAACCATCCGGCAAATAATGTTAATGAAAATTATTTTTACCTTATTATTAGCACGGGCATAAGCAATCAAAAGTTTAGTATCTCCTTCTGGGACACCTGCTATTATAGCTGCTACTTTGATTGTTGGCTGTTTGAGAGCAGACGAGGAACCAAATGCACTGCACAGACAGCATGCACTCTCTTCACAGATTAGCGAGAGGGTTCAAATGAAGACTGTTGAGAATATGGTTAGCAGAAACTATAATGGTATGGTCTGGAAGAACAGGAAAGAGCTACCGGGAGAGACAATATTCCTTTCTCCTATCGTCCATATCTCAAGATGAAGATGGTATAAGAATAAAATCAAACCCACAGCAAAACTTTATTAAAGGTGCCTTCTAAACGATGCAAAATTGATGAATACATCGGATGGGCTTTGTATGCAGCCTCAATACCGCAAAATATGCACAAAAGTGTTATAAAAAACATTCAAGATTTTAAGTTCAAATTATTTGAAACAAAACACCCATAGAAATTTTGAAATACTTGCCGCAGAGTAAGGGAAGAGACTCATGCCGAATGAACAGGTATGGCAATTTCTTCCTTCCCAAAGAACAGTTTCTGAAATTATTCGGAACCAGAATTGATGATTCCAGCAACGGATGTTGTCTCTCTACCTGAAATGTAAACAAAACCGATCTCAGCTATCATCCACCATAGTATAACTAAATTAAGATGAAATTGGATCAAATGTTTTGTGCAAGCTTCCCCATGTAAGGAGAACATTTAGGAGAACATTTACGAAGCCATTGATATATTATTTCATTACAACTTATATCAATATAAGACATGTGATACACTTTCATTGATATATTATAACAGACTAAAACAAGGTCTATCATGGTATGGAAAGGTAGCCTCGACTCCCAAAGACACCAACCACAACCAGGACTGAAGACGACTGTACAGGGAAACCCTCTTGCGAAGCAGACCGAAAACTTTCTTTGGAGGAGAGAAACAATGAGCAAAGAAGTTAGGAACTAGTACACAGAGTTGAAAGGCTCCTCCCAGGGTTCTCTGCTTGTGATATAAGCTTTGACAGGGTTCCATACACTGACAGGTGGTCAACATGCAAATATTTCTATGAACAAATGTCTAAATTAGGTGCTGGCTTAACGTGGAACAGGCCCAGAAAGAACTTAGGATAAGATGATATTGCAAACTTTGCCTGCATAGCCTACCACAACGTACTTTGGATAAAATGAGATTGCCTCAATATTTTTGCATCAGGCAACGTGAAGGCTGCAATAAGACCTCAATTGTTTGCCGAACCAAAAACTTTGGGTAAAATTTTGTTGAATAAAATTGGGAGCATCAAACTTAGGTTAAAATGTGAAAACACCGAAAAAAAACCGGTCAAAGTAGCAAGTAATGGTAGATCAACGATCGATCGATCGCTATTAGTCCCAGGTAGGGACTAATAATGTTACATACAACATTACATTAATTTTAATTAGATATTACTCCATAGCCTGTACGTCGTTGTTAGTGGGCTCCTCCTGCCGCGCTTGAGGGATATGCACATATACTCAGAAGACCCAAAAATGATATTTCCTCATCATGAATATTATTTTGCCATCTATATATTATGTATATATCGTTCATTGGATTATGTGGTGAAGTTTCCGACAACTATCATATATTGCATTCTAATTTGTTATAAATCATATAAATCAAAATCTATCTGGAGGCAGCCGTCATTTTCAAGCGACCACAGACGAAACACTTTAGGCCTGCACAGATTCTGTGCCACTATGGACTATTTAATGCTGATCTTACTAATTATTATAAAACATCAAAACTATTAAAAAACATCTAATAATCATAAAACATCAGAATAATTATTATATACATCAAAACTGTTCAAACTTATAATATAGAAATAATTAAATAAAATAAAATCAAATATAAATATTTTATCTAATAAAAAAATATCATCTTACACAAATTTATAGATAAATTTGGTTATAATATTCTTATTTTATAAAAAAACAAAACAAAATAATCACTTGATATTGATAATCTAATAAGCCCCACTCAATGAGCACACTGTACCAGCACATTGAAATCGAATTTTGGGTGTGCACCCCATTTTCTATTGCATAACCCTAAAAAATGAACATAAGTAGAACAGATTTGAAATGAACTCTAAATATGATTTAAACCATCGTTTAAACAGGAGCAAAATGAGTTTTCTTTTCAGGGCAGAACCAATAAAAACATATTTGCATTTGTAAATCGAAGATAATCCACACAAGCAATTAAAGTCGAAGATAACATTAAAAAGACAAAATTGCAGAACATTGGGAAAGTTGGACCAAAAACTCGAAAAAGTAACCCAAATTAAAGAAAGCTTTTAAACTATTCGAATATAAGGATGAAAGAAGAGAGTTGGATCAAACTTAGGTATCGTGGTAATCGAAAGGCAAGTAAGTGGCACACTTAATAGCCCATGCCAAATTGCACTGCCCTAGGGAAGTCGGCGACAATGCGACGGGCGCACGACGAGTTGAGGCGCCCCGGGCACGCGTCGGGTGACCCGGGTGGGCGCGCACGGTGAGTTGGTGACCGGGCGGGCGCGCACGGTGAGTTGGTGACCG
>APFE031205709.1:77951-99327 GCA_000404065.3 Pinus taeda
CGTGGCTTGACACCCGATTGGTCCATGAGTTCTATTTAAAGCACATGGAGGGTCATTTTTCGGGTAATCCGTCTATGAGAGAAAGCTTATGTAAATTTTCATTCTTTGATTAATAAATTGCCTGAAGCGGCCACGTTGGCTCAAGCCATGGACTGTTTCCCTCTTTGAGGGTTTTAACCACGTCAAAAATACTGGTGTATTGATTTGAGATCTGGTTGTGAGCGATGTCCTTTTGGTGTTCTTTCTGAGGAACTTACCCTGTAAATTCCTACACCTACAAGCTCTCACCCCTCTACATCTTCTTAGAAAGACAAGAAGATGGGGCTCATTGTTAGTTGCTCATGGCAGTGAGTCCCCTAAGCAGTCGAGCAGGTTATGATGGTGCAGGGATGACTTGGCATCAAGCATCATGGCATGTTGCAGATGGATGGAGATTACTTCATGGACCTGAGCATGGACTATTCTGATGGAGTTTAGGATGTGGAAGATGGTTTGGGAAATGACTGATGATGACATGGGGATGTTCACTCTCATTGTTTGAGCGTGATGGTTGGACTGATCACCCGACTAGTTCAGATATGGGGTCGCAAAGTGTACAAAGATGTGTTGACATTAGGAGGAGTATCATGACAGCTGAGCATTTGGAACACATGGAGCTATTGTGTTGATGAGGTCTCATAGCGGATGAGCACATTAGACACATGATGGAGGAAAGTGTTTTCTTGAAACACTTGACTTGACACTTGATAAGTGTTCTCTTTTGAGCACTTGATGATTGATGACGTGATGGTGGACACATTGTTGCGGTGGGCATGTAGCTTGGTGATTGAAGGGATCAGCCTTTCATGGTGGATGGCAGCATGAAGACATTGTAGCAATTGGTCGATGATCATGGACATCGATGACTTGGTGGAAATTAGTCACTTGGATGAGACATGGTGGACGCTTGGAGTTGGGATGTTATCGAGGACGACAACCACTTCAGGTGGAGGAGGATGTACCACCCTAGGGAAGTCAGCGACGATGCGACGGGTGCACGACGAGTTGAGGCGCCCCAGGCACGGGTCGGGCAACCTGGGCGGGCGCGCACGGTGAGTTGGTGACCGGGCGGGCGCGCACGGTGAGGCAAACGACCGAGCGGAGGTAAACGACAACACGCACGATGGACGGATGGACCGGGCGGGCGCACGATGGTAGACCGGCGGGCGCATGATGGTTAACTGGGCGGGCATGATGGCAAACGCACGACGGAGAATGGCCGGGCGTGCACGCCGGGTAGCCATGGTGCGGGCGGAAAGCACACAAAACAGGGAAGTAAAAAATAGCGAAGTAAAAACAGCGAACAAGGATGAGCGTTGGCCACGGGTTTATACGCTCAGGTGGAGAGCGTTAGACAGGGAGCATGCCAACCGTGGCATAATACATTTGGGGGTTTACGTGTGCAAGGTTGGGGCGTTGGCCATGGGGCTTCGCCCACCTTGCCCACACGCTAACCATCATATATATTGGTGTTCAGACTTGCCATTTGAAACATCAATCGAACTTGATCAATCATTCGCATCTCTTATCTACGCACAAGGGGAGAAGTGCGCAGCATGAGCGCATAGCTCATGCGCACTGGTGGAAAAAGGCGCAGGTTTATCTCTCGGTTTTGTGGTTGGTTGGACGAGTTGTGAAGGGGTCGGATTGCAGGATTGTGCAGATTTATATTGAGTGTCTTGGTGGCCAGATGGAGGCACCCGCTCACATGTAAAAGGTGCAGATTCTCATGTATATGTAAATGTGACTAAGTGTTGGCTTGATCTTGCAAGCACACTAGTCTGTTGTATTATTGAAATTCTGATATAATATATATTGTCGGGCAGACTGTTCGGGAGTTGCCCCTCCCCTTTATAGCTTGCAATTGTTTTTTATATTGCTGTTGATAACGATTAAGTATGGGTGATCATTGATATAAAGGATTAATGCTTTTTACTTAGTTGCAAAACACAAACTAAGTACCGGTTGTGAATTAGGCGTAGTCCTCACACTTGAGTATTGTTAAAAAGAAAAAGTGGGGTGGTGCCGCACACCGCCGGCACGGTTGAAAGACTACCGTAGGCCTGTGGGGGCGTGACACAAATGAAGGGGAGCTACACCAAATGAATTGTGAATGGCCTTTTACTTAAATAATCTTTGAATAAATTATAAGGCCAACCAAGTTTTATAATTTTTTTTTATAAATTAAGATAAAAAAAATAAATAAATAAAAAATAATTCATCAACTTTTATTATTGATTGGATTAGTGTATAACACAAAAAATATTCACAAATCAATTAAAATTTGGTTAATCATCATTAAAATCTTAAAATTCATACAACTAACCATATTAATATAAATGTTTAAAATTGGGGTCAATTTTATATAAATTATTAAATTTTGTTATACCATATTTAATATTGCAACATAGATATTGAAACAATACTTTACTGTATCTATAATTAAAATTTGATGACCTATATATCACTAGCATTGTTATGCAATATTTAACATTGCAGCACTAATATTAAATACCAACACTTTACTATATCTGTCACCTAACCACTTCCAAAACAACTAAGAACATGAAGCCATCTGATTCGCGTGGGTGATTAAATTTAAGAGCGTAGTCGTAGTCTATGGAGGCGTAGATTTTGCTTGGAAAATAATTGAAATTCCAAAATGATTTTGGCTGAAATTTTTGGAAATCTAGGTTACAACTATCAAGCTTTAACATTTTGGGTGCCCTAGGGGTTTTTGATGGTGCTAAATATAATTGCACCATAAGAAAACACAATTCAAGCAATCATAATATAAATTTTTTTTTTTTTTAAATGACCAGATTTTGGCTTTTTTTGTCGTCCGGGCAAAATTAATGCCTTGATAGACAATGCCAAAGTTAAGTTGTCTTGCACCATGTTGGGTGTTATTTGCATGCACATTTTGGAATGCTCATGTACATGTACTTTTGTTTTTTTCCTCAGAAAAAAGACGTACTTTTCATTAAGTAAATGAAAAAGATACATTTTATATATGTTGTGATCAACGTTCAAGTATAGCTATCATATATAGACAAAAGTTGCATGTCTAAATAGGGTCAAAATCATCAACTATATGTTCTGACTATCCGAAATAATAAGCTAGTAACTCACTATTCATACCTACTATTAAGCATCTGAGCTTCACTTTTTTTAAACATAAAAAAAATTTATCCGTTGAAGGACCCAAGAGTTACCCATACAAAAAATTATATCATCATGAACCATATTCTTCTATCTACATCAACTGATAAAAGGAACTAGGTTGGAAACTAGAAAAAAATTACATGTAGGTGAAAATTTAACCCCCCTCCAGGAAGGGATGATGTAGATATTCTTCTGTGCTTCCATCTAGCATCTTTGTGATCATCCATGAACTAGGAGCTTGTCCCACAACCCATTTAGAGAGGGCATCTACCACAAAGTTCCTCTCCCTCTAGATATGACAACAATCAATAAAGTCAAAGTATGATTTTAAATGTAATACCTGTTCAAGTAGTGGACGAAGAGCATAAGAATGACATATTTGAACATCATTAAACTAGTTAACCACTAACAAAGAATCCTAAAATTATGAATTCTACGACAACCCTCTTCAACTGCAAAGAAAAGTAATAATTTTAGTGGCAGTATTTATGTAAAGTGATTGGTTCCTTGTCCTAGACCAATCTGTGTTTAAAGACAAGGTATTATTGCATATAAAAGACTATTCCCCCTCCACAAGCATTGTTCCCATCGGATGCTCCATCAAAATATGCCAAAGGGAATGAGTGATCAATTTCCTTAGCTATAATAATACAAGGAACTGGTTCCTTCTCTAAATTGGGAATAGACAAGTAAATGGCCTGGCCAGTATGAATACAACCACCATATTTGGTGAAGAAACTTTGTCCTAGAATGTTGCTTTTTTCCTCATGATCCATACTCCCCAACAAATCAAGGGGAGTAAATTCCAGAGAGTTTTGTCAGGGACATTATCCCACCAAATTTTCCATGTCTGGTTAAATTCTTCATTTATCCATTCAACAAAACCATCCAAACTGCTCCTACACTCCATCCATACCACCTTTTGAAAGGGACAGTCCAACAAGAGGTGGTCTACAATCTCTTCATTGTTTTTACATACTATGCACCAACTCAACCCTTCCTTTCTCCTTTTTTGGACATTTTCTCATGTCAATTCTCCAAAAGACACCATAGAAATATTTTTTCCTTAGCATTACATTTAATCTCCAAAGATTTTCCCACCACCAAACTATATTCTCATTCCTAGAGGAAGACACTAGGTGCACATAACCTTCATTTGGAATATAAACCCTCGAGGTTGAGTGTATCCAGAAAAGAGTTTCCTCTTATTCATGAATCCTATATGGAATATATCCAATACTCTGATGAACTCTTGCCAAAGTGGTATATGAGCCTCTATTAATTGAAGCTGCGCAGCGCCATCCATCCTTGTTTCGATATGGTGGTATTGTTCAAATCAACAAACTAACTAAAAAAAACCCTTCCATTCTCATTCCAAGTCATGACAAGGTCTCTTGGGAACCTATACTCCTCTGCACATCTAATCTAAGGATCAATGCTTATCCTTAACTTCTCTCCATTCCCTACTTTCCATTTGAGCCTGCTTCTAATCACTAGAAAAGAAGTAAGCATGCTTTCTAAACCACCAATCCATTTTTTGTCTCTTATTACACTTTCTGATCCATTCTTTAAGAGTAAAAGGAAAAATATATTTCTCGTATACCATTGTTGTCCATAGGATGCTTGTATCCAAGAGTCTCTACCCAAATTTTGCTACTAAAGTTTTGGAGAAAAGTTGTAGATTCTTGATTCCACATCCTCCACATACTTTGAGAGTTGTGATTTAGTCTCACTAGAACCATGGAAAACCAGATCCTCTTTCGTGCCAAGCCATAAGAATCTATTGCATAGTTTCCTCATAGCATCCAAAATACATTTGGGGATCAAAGTGAGTGACATCTAGAAATCCGAAATAACTTCCAAAAACTGGTTTAATAAGGACTAGCCTCCCTTCTCTCGACAACCACCTGAAGCTCCACATGTTTAAGTGTTTTCCCATTTTTTCTAGTAGTCATGTCCAATCCTCTTTATTATACATATTAGGCTTTAAATGGAAGCATAAGTATTTTAGCCCTTCCTCCAATGGCTTGATTTGAAAAGGAAATAAATCCTTGAAACTTCTAAGTTCATCTGTTGGAACCCCCTCATAGGAAATCATGGGATTTTTCACATTGACTTGCATTCTCGTGGATTTTTGAAAGAGACTCAAGGCTTCTTTGAGGGTTATCATATCCTCTCGAGATTCATTGATGAACAAAAGAATATCATAAAAAAAAGTGATGATTAACACATCTGCCACCTCTACGCCCCCTAGATCCCCTCTTCTTTTTGCTTCAAGTAATAATCAACTATGCCCCTCTACCACCAAAATAAAGAGAAAAGGTGATAAGGGGCATCCTTGTCACAACTCACGTTGTGCTTGGAAGAATAGAGATGTTTCTCCATTGATTAGAACCGTGGATGAAACTGAAGTAATGCAACTCATTACCCAATTTATAAATGGTACTTCAAAACCCAAATGAGTTAAAATTAAATGTATGAAGGTCCAATTGACCTTATCATACACTTTGGAGATATCTATATTTATTAATTTCCCGTTCAATTTTATGATATTGAGACTATGTAACCTCTCTTGAGCCACCCCAATGGCTTCACGAATTTGTCTCCTTTCCAAAAAAATAATTTTTTCCTTAGAGACCTTATTTGACAAGATCAGTCTGATTCAGTTTTCTTTGATCTTAGCAATAATCTTGTAAACACAATTACATAATGAAATAGGCCTGAAGTGAAAGGATCTAGGATTATTGACTTTTGGAATGAGGGATATAAAGGTTGAATTAAAAGAGTCCAAAATTCTCCCACAAATCCTAGTATCCTCACAGTATCATCAATGACCTTGAGAATATCAGCTCCCAAAATATCATTTAGGATGAAAAAGAACTCCATTTTCCATTTGTTTGGGCTCAAACTCTTACCTTTATACATTCCTTAGAGCACCACCTATAGTTCTTTGTCTATGACTAGTTTCATTAATCTCATGTTGTCATCGTCCTCCGAGAAGCAAGGATACGATTGTGCAACAAGGATCACCTCTGTAGTGGATTCTCCTGAAGGAGCCTTAAATATATTTTCAAGGTGATTTTTGTCTAGGGTGGCTAAATCATTAAATGAGCTATCTTTATCCCCCTCTAGCTTATCCAATTCCCAAATTGTGTTACTTCTCTTCCTCCCCTTAACATAATTCTGAAAAAAAATAGTGTTTTTGTTACCACTCTGCAACCAGATAGCTCTATTGTCTCCAGATTTCCTCCATGTCTTTTAATATTTTCTTTTTTGTGGCCTCCAACCAAATAATAATTTTCTTCTCTTCCTTTGTAACAAAACCTTCCCCACCCTCTCCTTCCTTCCTAGCTAATTCATCCTCCACTATTTTGATTTCCTCTCTATCCTTTATTTCTTCTAATATGACCATTTCTTGACTACCTTATTCATTATTTTTGGATTCTTAGCAAAATTAGGAGTAATAGGCCTATACTGCTCCTGGTTATGACTTCTCCAAGTCTCCACCATAAGCTCATGCAAGTCCTCCTCCTGCAACCATGCTCTATTAAATTTAAAGGGGCTAGAAGGCTTTTGAGCCCCACCTTTCAGCTCCAGCAAAACATGATGGTGATTAGATTCTCCTCCAGACCCGACACATTGCCTAGAAAAGGGGTCTTTTACATACCTTCTGACATAAGGAAGTGGTACAGGTGTTTGGCGACTAGCGCCTCCCCTACTATTACATTCCTTCAAGTAGGTTCATACTTAACTAGATTCACATCAAGTAGGCCATTCTCCATCAGTAACCTTGCAAAAAAACTGAAATAGAATCAAGATGTACATGGGGACCCCAAACCTCAACTGCCCCTAGGGAGAAATTTAAATTTGCTTCCATTATAATATTAGCTTGTTTCATGTAAGTTTTCTTTATCAAACTCTCCCAAAAAGTTCCACATTCCACACACATACCATATACATTGGTTATTATCATATTTAACCCCAAATCTGCATGGAAGGCTTCTGATCCAAAAAAAATTGTATCTCCCTAGTGATTAATCTATTTCACAAAATTCAAATTAATCCCTACCCTTGTCCCCTCGATCTCCCTCTTGCATCCAGCCTAGAAATGGACCAAACCGGAAAAAGGGAGTTCATCACTTGGGAAATTTTATTAGCATCCCCCAATGTTTCCTATAGGAAGACTATGTCTAGCCTCTCCGCCTAAGTGAGTCTCCTGAAGGTTAGTTTTTGGGGCGAACTATCCAACCCTCTATAGTTAATAGAGAAAAGTCATGTTATAACCTTCTCAAGGGCTTGCGCTGCTCCAAGCATCCCTTCAATGGATAATTTCTTGCCATGAGCTATGTCTATTTGAGCTCTCCATTTTTCTTTGGAATTTTGGGTTTGACCTCTCATTCCTTTCCCAGCCAAGAGCGGAGACATAGACCACAGACCCCCGAGTTTGTCCTTAGAGAAGACCTCATTGACAAGCTAGGGGAAGAACATTATATGAGGATTGTTGGGTAAGGGCACAACGCAAACATCATTGGAGGACATGTATCAACACACAGACTCAAAGATACCTAGGTACTAAAAAGCCCAGACCCCATATCTAGTTTACTAATGGCATTAGTAATACAAGATATAGGAGTAGGGAGTGTACCATTACCTGAAGGTGTTGCGTCCACCATTATCGAAGCTTCCCTATCCTTTTTCTTCTTTAGTTCCTCTACAACCTCCATACTCACTAGTTCCCTGTCCATCTAAGCCCTAACCTCTGAGGGCTTACCCACATCATATTACACAATTGGAGAAGAAGGCTCCAACTAAGTGTCCATATTTGTCTCAGGTGACCCTGAATCCTCCTCATCACCTCTCAATTTTCTTCTTCTCTTACCATTATATGGGACAACGAAATCCCTCATAACGTGCCCTTTTTTGTGGCATCTCCTATAGTGGAATGTCAACCCTTCATACTCCAAATCTTACTGATAAGAAAAACCTTGGTGACAGATTTCCACGTCTTCAAAAAGCCCCTCATTCATTCATTAATCAAAACATGGTAAGAGCCATGACTAAGATCTGTCATAAAAACATGCTTATTACCAACATAGTAACCATAATATAACAACCATTAAAGTCTCATAATAACAAATAAATGTACACATAAATCACAAGAGGGAAATAGCTCTTATTAACATATGCAAATCCAACCAAGTCAGGAACTTCCATGCACCATCCGACCATAGATTGGGTTGAACCAAATATTTCTTTCAACCAATCATCCCCATGCCATATTGCAAGCATGAATGTAGGACTTACAAAAAAACCAATCAAGGTTTCCTCATGATTTACCGTATATCCCATTAAGGGATTCCTAGGTATGAAACCCTCATTAATACAACCAGGCTTTACTGCAATCCCCATCGGATCACTAGGCCCTAAACAAGCATGGATGCTTCTGGATCTCTCCACCTAAACTGTGAGGAATTTTTCCATCTAAACCTCTCAGCTTTACCGAGTATCCCACCATTACCGATAAAGGGATTCTCAGGCCAACGAGGCCACCACCCTCATGGATTTACCATGTATCTCTCCATTACCAATCAAGGGATTCTGAGCCCAATCAAGGGTATTGACTTGTGAGCTTTACTGTGTATCCCGCCATTCACTAGTTGAGATTCCTATGCTCAATTGAGGTGTTCACAACTAGGCTTTACCATATATCCCATCCTGGGATTCCTAGGCCTTATGAATAATCCTGAGACCACCTCACCCAGCTTCTAAAGCAAAGTTGAAGAACATTGTCACACCTGGAAAAACCCATGCCAATAACAACAAGAGAACCAAAAATACGCATGCATTTACCATGCATGCCAAATCTATAAAGGAAATCATACATGCAACTCGATACCTGCAAGTACATCTATTGTAGGCACTTGATCTTTCTCTTCCTTGCTTGATCTTTGCTTCCCTTTGCATTCTCGTCCAATCCAAGGGAATGCTAGAGTGCTCCAAGCATGCTCCAATAATACTCTAAGTGTGCGAGAGAGAGAATGTAGAGAGAACTCCTCCCAAAAAATGTCAAAAGGCTACCAACTGACCCTCAGAAGCCTTTATATTAATGAGGCCTCTATTTTCTTCAATTTTCCATTATTTCCCTTCAATTTCCTCCTCACATGCAACTTGTGACCTTTCACCTTACTTTTCTCCTAATTTCCTTTATTTTCATAAATAAAATGGCAATTAATCTCTCTTACCTTTTCAAACTTTTCAATTTCCTTTGCCAATTTCCTCTGAGCCATAAAAAATCAACTGAACACCCACTAGGATGTTTTTCCCAACATTCATCTTGGAATATGTGTCCCATGAAAATGGTCTCATTTTACCTTTATTAACTTTATTACATGGATTTTTAACTGAGGCTGATATAATCAAGTCACTCTTGCAAAATGATTAAGAAAACTCCAATAGTCCCTTCTTATCCAACTTTAGCCCAAAAACAATTCATAATTTCGACCCCCAACTAATCTAGAATTTCGGCCCTTCCAACAACCCAACAACTTCGCACGTGTGAGAAAAGAAGAGAGAAAATTTGACTTCTTATGCTTGACAAAGGCTTCCTTCACCTTCGCTAGGGTTTCCTTCCTCTTCCTTGAATTTCACACTCTTTTTTTGTCTCCAACTACTGCATATCAAAGTTGTTGTGAATATGCTCCAACTGAGTCAAGTTGTTATCCTTTTATAATGGTTTCTTCCTCTCTAATTAGGCTGACTTGTCCCGGTGGAGGGTGACTTGGTGGAGAAAACCTAAATGACCTATTTTACATAAAAATAAAATTCTTTCTTGATTAAAAATGCCCAAGAAGAGTCTATTACATTATGACATGGACAAGGAAACTTGACATAAATCCCAGAAGCCTATAATAGAGGCTTTGACCTAAGAACCATTGACCCAAGCACAAAACCCGTGCTTTAATAAGTCAATTTATTTTATAATATATTTTTCTTTCTTTCTTTTGACAAATGAAACTATGAAGCCTAACACTAGTTACATTTTCAACACTCCCTCTTGACTATGGAGGTATTCATTAGTACATATATACATAGGTACATGGAAGATCTCAAAGTGATATACTCTATGAAGAGTCATAGCATGTGCAATGGTACACATTAGATACCTAACCATGGTACTCTAATTGGGTGGGACTACGATGTACTCAAGATTTAGCCACTTAAGGTACCATCAAGATTTTGAGCTCTAACACCAACCTAGGGATCTAGGTGTGTATCCAAGGTCGTAGCTCCATGACCAATGCCACCCTCCCTACTTTAGTATCTAGACATCAACACATAGGTTGATCAAATGTCCTCCCAAGCATCTTGTTGCCACAAGATGCTTCATCTCTCCTTATCAAGTAAATCAAATATATATATACCCACCACTCCAAGCATGTTTCAAACATTCAACCCTTTTACGGAGAGATCCTGCACAATCACAACCCCAATTAGAAATAAACTTTCAAGTACAATATACAAGTAAACAGAAACCTTCAGGGTCCTTAATCATTCTGATGCTACTTATATAATCATCAAGTTATCCATATACAACTTATCAGAATATTTCTTCTTCTTTCATTAGTAGCACCAAATACAACCTCAGTATTTCTCAAGTATTTTGTTTGCAACCCCATCAATATTCATTTATTGGTTTCATTCTTTCTTCAAGGTATTTTCTATGATTATCATAATATTCCCTCCCTCTCAACTGGGGAGATGCACCTTTTCTTCTATCCAAGCACCCTCCCAACTTAGGGAGAACAACATCATCATGTATAATTCATTCTTTCTTATGTAATCAAGTACATCTTGATCATCATCATTCTTATACATTCCTTCAACATGCTCATCATTATTATCATCATCAATTATGAGCATCTTCAACATCTTGAAGATTATGTAATTGCAAAAGTTTAATATCAAGAACAACCAAATGTAAATATATAGAAGCATGAAATTAACTAAATCATGTCATTACTATGGAAGCATCAAAACATTCATCAAATACCTAAATCTAGTTAGGCTCATCATTAATAAGGGTCACATCTTTTATATACTAGATTTCAGCAATTTGCGAAGGTTTTGTCACAAACCCTAGACTCCATCATCAAGACTTAAAGCAACTCAATCAAGATATCAATCCAATCGTAATACTATACATCTAGGGATTCAACAACATGCTTTAATAATTTGCATGTTATACTCTACTAGGATTTTTTGAAAACCCTAGATTTTATCATCAAAGCTAAATCATATCAATAATAAAAAAACAATTTCATCATACCCTAGAATATCAATCTTTACTAGGGTTGTGTTATATACCCTAGATTTCATCAACTATTAAGATAAAATATTTGCATATACATTCTAGGGTTGCATTATCATGCCCTAACATCTCATATCAATATCCATACCTACTGGTAAACCCGAGATACAAACATCAATATGTCGAAGTTATAACAAATTTTGACCAGACTAAGATTTCTATCATGTAGAAGAATATACACCTAGGATTTCTTTCCTAGGATCTTACTATAACTATTGCAAGGATTTTGTTCATAAACCATAATTCACCAAACCCTAAAAATATGGGGTTTCATTATATAACCTAGACATTAAAAACAAACCCTAAAGAACTACGGTTTTATTATGACATTATCAAAACCCTAAAATTTAAAAGAATAGGATTTTATCATATGTTCTAGACTTTATCAAGAAACCCTAGGAAGGATAGGGTTTAATAATCAACATTGACACACCCTTAGCATTAAGATGCTAGGGTTTTATAGTGAACCTTAAGGGTTATGGTTTCGCATGAATGAGAAAATTACAAGAGATAGTATAACGAGGGTAGATTCAATCTAATGATTAATCACCCTAACAAAAACATTTATGGTTCAAAACTCTAGACATAAAGATGTCAGTAATTTAAAACAAATTTCAAAAGAAGAATGATAATTCATTTTTGCAACAAAACTTTTAGTTTAAGACATACCTTGAGTTTTTCTTTAACAAACTTTGTAGGACATCAATTCTTTAAGGGTTTCTTTTGCAACATAACTTCTTCCATGTTTCAAGTCTATCCTTTGAAGTTTTTTCCATTACTTGTGTGTATTCTGCAGGCTTTCCTATTGAGGAAAATATAAAGAAAAGGTTATTAGTGTACAATACAAGAAAATATCCATACGAGGAGGAAACCAATCATGAAAGATAAGCCAAAGAACAATATACTTAAATTTTGGAAAAATGGTGAAGGCTCCCTCTTAATCTAATCTTTCTGAGGGATACCTATAACTTATCAAAATAACTCAAAAATGCTCTAATAAGATATTTTGAATCTATCAACTATGAAAATCAAAACATATTACAAAAATTGAGATAGTAGGCTAAGAAGGATATGTAAGAGGAGACTTAATACTAGAAGTCCTTGACTTCATATTCTTCAGTATTTTTCTTCTTAGGTGGAGTTTCATCAACAACATTTGCATGTTCTCTTTCTCTCTTCTTATTCCTTGGATTCTCAGGAATTTTACTTTTGTAATGTACAATTTTGTGGAAATTGTAGCACCCAATCTTTAATAGATCAACCTTCTTCTTTGGTCCTTTGAACTTCTTGAATCTTCCCTTCTTTTTGTGATGTGCAGAGTAGGCATTGGAAGTGTTTTATTCTTCATCTTCCTTCTTGTTATTTACTAATGGGATTTGGGATTCTTCTTGACTGCATGCATTCCACATTTGTTCAAAGGTAACTGCTAATTCCTGATGCAAAAGAGCTCCAACATTTTGGTAGACATATTAGTGCAACAATCATGAGTTCCTTTTCAGGTACAAATTCATTAATCGCTTGGATTTTGTCTCTTATTCTAGAGATCCTTACAAATTATGATGACACAATATAATCTTTTGTCATTTTTGTTGTTCTTATTTCATTCTTGAGACTAGCTATTTAACCAATATTCTTGATGGCAAACAACTTGGAGAGGGTTTCATACATTTCTTGAGCGGAATCTATATTGGATATGTATGGGATTAGATTTTCTTTTACTCCATTTACTATCAGATTCATGGCCAAGATGTTGATTTCCTTGAACTTCTCATTTTCTGCATCATCTGTAGGTTTCTTAACTTTTCCTTGAATAAGATCTAAAACTTTATGCTTAGTGAGAATAAGATATATCCTCTTCTTCCATGCCCTGTAATTGGAGGCTCCTTCTAGCTTATTTTTTTTGTCTTCATTGCAATTGACATCGTCTCTATATATAGTAGGACTCTTCTTATATGATCATTTTCCTAATGACATTCTTTTGTTCCTTCCACCTTAACTCTTCTTTCAATTGACCTTCGAGCTTCCTTTTCCTTCCTTCTTCACCTTAGCTCTGATACCATGTTAGAAAATCGGAAAGGCAGAAAGATTTTCTTATGTTGATAATTACTTGTGATATTCTTGTAGTTTTATTATCTTATCTTCATGTTCTTCTTTTATCTTAGTTTCATCAAGAAATCATCAAATAAAAACATGAAGATCAACAAAACCATATGTAGGCACTCATCCATGGCTAAAACCCCTCTATAGGGGAAAACCCAGTCAAACTCTTCCACTAGTAAATCAAATTGAGATAGACCAAGACCTTAGACCCAAAACACCTTCCTCCAACACCAAATTAGTCTTCCAAGATTATTCGACAACTTCAGCCCAACAAGAGTTCAGAATGTCAACCCCTAGCTACTCCAAAATTTTGGCCCAGCTCAGAATGTCAACCCAACAACTTTGCATGTGTGAGGCAAGGAGAGAGAAAATTTAACTTCTTATGTTTGAAAAAGACTTCCTTCTCCTTTGCTAGGGTTTCCTTCCTCTTCCTTGAATTTCATACCCTTTTTTTGTCTCCAACTATTGCAGATCGAACTTGTTGTGAATGTGCTCCAAATGAGTCGAGTTGTTGTCCTTTTATAGTGGTTTCTACCTATCTAATTATGCCGACTTGTCCAGGTGGAGGCTGACTTGGTTGAAGAGGCCTAAATGACATATTTTACATAAAAAAAAAATTCTTTCTTAATTGACAAAACCCATGAAGAATATTTTACATTATGACATGGACAAGGCACTTGAAATAAATCCCAGAAGCCTACAATGGAGGCTTTGACCTAAGAACCACTGACCCAAGCATGAAACCCATGCTTTAATAAGTCAATTTCATTTATGATAAAATTTCTTTTTATTTATTTTGACAAGTACATGACTTCATGACTCAAATACAATTATGAAGACTGACACTAGCTACATTTTTAAAAACTTCTAAGAATGTCTTTTGTTATTTTCATCCTTGATGGATTCATGAAAATTCATGCATCTTCATATATGTGTTCACTTCCTTAACATCATTGGTGTGACAAGCCTATTGGTCCAACTGTAACCTTTCCCAAACCCTCGACATGTGAAGACATGAATAAATATAATGCACACAACTTCTCAAAATAAAGCACCATTCACCTATGTAAACATAAATTGGGAAATCTTGAAAACAAGGATTAGAGATGCTTTGCAAAATTAACTAACTACAAATGCCATAAATCATAATGAATTTGTGTAATATGAGGATGAATATGAAGGACAAAAAGCCAACATAGATAATGTGCTTTGTGAAAATATAAGCAACCATAGCCTTCAAGGATAGCTAGGTTATTTAAATATTTTGACCAAGTCAATCAAGGAAATTTTATGGAAACTTGCTTGTTTAGAAAGCTTGGCGAATGTTACTAGTCATTGTATAAAAACTATAAAATATTTAGTGATATATTTGTAATTTTTTTTTAATTATTTCTAATTGAGCTCCATGGGTTAGCTCAATTGGTCCAGACTTAAAGCACCTTTTCTATTGAGAAATCATGGGTTCAAATTTAGGTGTAGGAGAAGATTTTGGGAGTTGTTGTAGCAGCTACAACAACACTCTTAACCCCTCCCATGAAATTTGAACCAATAATCTAATAAAATCTAAACCCCACACAAACTAACTAATCTAACTCTCATAAATAACTCAAAAAGATACTTATTTATACAAATAGTTTCCAATAACAATATATGCGTGAATATAGTTTTTTTCACATTTTTCTTTGTTACAGTGTCTCCGAGAAGATGAACAAACTCACATTCCACTTTTTATCATCAATAATTTTTATTTTCGTAACCTAAATAAATCTTAATTAAAATTAAAATTAATTACATCTTAAGGCGTTCCCCCTGTGAAATGAACTCCCCTCCCTTCCATTGTGTCTCGACATGGTCCGTTAGATGGATTGTTAAATGATGAAATAATCTTCGACCATCATCCATCATGAGCGTTCTAAGAAATTGGGAATATTGTGCTTGGAAGGTATGACACAATCATCTATGAAGAACGTTCTAGGTAGTTGAGAATATTGCACTTGAAAGGATCCCAGTGAGTGCGTTCATGACGTCTTCCAACCTTAAGATGGTTGTGCCTCCCTGAATTTGAGACGATTGTGCCATTAATCCCTTATTTTGAGCACACGATAAGCCCATGCAGGATGGTGAATGGTTAGCTTATGTCTGCATCATTCAGTATGTTATGAGTAGCACCATATGTCTCACCATCATTCAGTCTATTATAATTAGCACCATCTGTCTGACCTCATTCGAACTTGCGCTTTCCCAAGAAACACTCTGCAACGGAGTCACTCACCATGAGGTCTGAGGTGACACATGCAAATTTTATGGGTATATCGAAGTGGGTGGAGGTATTCAAATCATTTTTGGTTTGTATTCTCAAATTTTTGGAGCTCAATCCCCTTTTCTCATTCGAGTTCACAATTTTTTGTATCTGCTTCTTGGTTTCTTATTCAGGTTTGCAGATTTTCATATCTCTGTCTTCTTGTCTGATTTGGGTTGGTGGTTTTTGGTATCTCTATCTTATTTTTAGATTTGGGTCCTTGTTTTTTTTTCCCTTGCGGATTTGGTTTTGGGTGTTTTTTAAGACATGAAACCCAAAAAGCTCGAGGAAGGGGGTGATCTCGTGTTAATGGAATCCAAGAAGCAAGCTCAAGTAGCAATATCAGTCAAAACGAGTAAAAAACTCCTAGATTTTCTCCAATATGTGAAAATGAAGTATGTGAAATTGGGCTATCACTATGTGATTAGATATCTCCCATTATAGTCATTGTCGTAGCAGAACTGGGCAACCTTGATCGTCAAGATCTGTTTGATTTATGGCACCATCTTCATTATAATCTAGTGACTCTAATTGTATGTTCCACATTGTTGGTATTTGTGATAACATTGTACTTTATGACTAGGTGGAGGCCCGTTTACCTTGTAGATTTTGCATGCTATAAGCCGGATGATGAGAGAAAATGCACTAGAGAAGTTTTTATGTGTTGCTTAAGTTTGATTGGTACGTTCTTTGAATCAAGCCTAGATTTTCAAAGGAGAATCCTTGAGCGTTCAGGGTTGGGAGAGGAGACATACTTACCTGAGGCAGTGCTGAGAGTGCCCCCAAATCCATTCATGGCAGAGTCTAGAAAAGAGGTAGAGATTGTCATGTTTGGAGCCCTTGATTAGCTTTTTGAGAAGACCGGTGTTAATCCTAAGGATATTGGCATACTTGTTGTGAATTGTAGCCTTTTCAACCCCACACCTTCCTTGTCTGCGATGATTATAAATCATTACAAATTAAGGGGGAATATAGTTAGTTTCAATCTAGGTGGAATGGGTTGTAGTGCAGGGATGATATCTATTGATCTAGCCAAGGATTTACTCCAAGTTCATAGAAATTCGTATGGAATTGTTGTTAGCATGGAGAACATAACATTGAATTGGTATTTTGGTAACAACAGATCCAAGCTGGTATCAAATTATATTTTTAGGATGGGAGGTGCTGCAATATTGTTATCTAACAAGAGATTAGGTAAGAGGAGGGAAAAATATAAGCCCGTACATATCGCTAGGACTCACAAGGGAGAAAATGACAAGTGTTTCTAGTGTATTTTTCAAGAGGAGGATGAAGTAGGGAAGATGGGAGTTTCCCTTTCTAAATGCCTTTAATGTTGGAGTTTCATAATCTTGTTTAACATCTCTATATTGTCACACTGGATCACTTTTCAATATGCTTGGAATGCATTTTTTTCCCTTGTGGATTTGGTTTTGGGTGTTTTTTAAGACATGGAAACCAAAAAGTTGGAGGACGGGGGTGATCTCATGTCAATGGAATCCAGGAAGTAGGCTCAAGCAACAATATCAGTCAAAACAAGTCAAAAACTCTAAGGTTTTCTCCAATATGTGAAACTGAAGTATGTGAAATTGGGCTATCACTATGTGATTTGCCATTCAATGTATCTATTTTTATCTCCCATTATAGTCATTGTTGCAACAGAACTAGGCACCCTTGAGGCTCAAGATTTGTTTGATTTATGGCACCATCTTTGTTATAATCTAGTGACTGTAATTGTATGTTCGACATTGTTGGTCTTTGTGATAACATTGTACTTTATGACTAGGCTTAGGCCAGTTTACCTTGTATATTTTGCATGCTATAAGCCGAATGATGAGAGAAAATGCACTAGAGAAGTTTTTAAGAGTTGCTTAAGTTTGACTGGTACATTATCTGAATCAAGCCTGGATTTTTAGAGGAAAATCCTTGAGCGCTTAGGGTTGGGAGAGGAGACATACTTACCTGAGGTAGTGTTGAGACCCCCAAGTCCATGCATGGCATAGGCTCGAAAAGAGGCAGAGATTGTCATGTTTGGAGCCCTTGATGAGCTTTTTTAAAAGACCAGTGTTAAGTCTAAGGATATTGGCATACTTGTTGTGAATTGTAGCCTTTTCAACCCCGCACCTTCATTGTTTGTGATGATTGTAAATCTTTACAAATTAAGGGGGAATATAGTCAGTTTCAATCTAGGTGGATTGGGTTGTAGTGCAGGATGATATCTATTGATCTAGGTAAGGATTTGCTCCAAGTTCATAGAAATTCCTATGGAATTGTTGTTAAATTGTTGTTAGCATGGAGAACATAACATTGAATTGGAATTCTGGTAACAACAGATCCAAGTTCGTATCAAATTGTATTTTTAGGATGGGAGGTGTTGCAATATTGTTATCTAACAAGAGATTAGAGAAGAGGAGGGAAAAATATGAGCTCGTGCACACCCTGAGGACTCACAAGGGGGCATATGACAAGTGTTTCCAGTGTGTTTTTCAAGAGGAGGATGAAGCGGGGAAGATAGGAGTTTCCCTTTCTAAATACCTTTAATGTTGGAGTTTCATAATCTTGTTTAGCATCTCTATATTGTCACACTGGATCACTTTTCAATATGATTGGAATGCATATAATAATTCTCTCATGTTTTCACCAGTAAGATAAACACGTAGGTTATATAAATTGTAGTGTAATTATTTTAAAACCAAGGTGAGATATGGTCTTTGAATCTAAAAAAACATATTTTTCATTGTGCTGCCTATGGATCACACTTGCATGATTTTCAAGATAAAATGTTTTAAATGTTGTTGAATGACCTCTGCATTATTTTCAATTTCATGGCATGGGTTAGATTTTCTTGAGCATAATTTTTTGGATTAAAACAAGAACATGGCAAAAACAAAGGAGATTAGTGGTAAAAGAGTAATGCCATCTTTTGAATAGTTTCAACAATTAAAAAAAATAATACAAAGGTGAGTCAACAGTCAAAAGAGAAATACATGCAATTTTCTCAATAACACGTGTAGCTAATGTTGTGTAGCCGATGTTATTCTTACGTTTAGTTTTCAAATTGGAGATATGTGTAGTTTTATTCAAGGGTAGACCTTAATTCACATAGAAATTCAAAAATTATTTACAAAATTGTTATAGTCCTTTGTAGACACATATTTCAAACTATAAAAATATTGCTTTGTATTGATTAAGCTTGTCTACAACAAGAGAAAGTGATCAAGAAGAAATATGGAGAAATTTTACCAACACAACCTTGGATTTCAAAGGTAGCAAATCACAATCTATTTTATTATTGATGAGGCATTCAAGTTGGCATAATCAGACAAGGTATTTAACTTGAACATAGGTCTCGTGATTTGCAAAGCTCAAGGAAGCAATATTGCATTAATATTTCATTGTAGCATGGTCCTTTCCTTTTGTTGATATTTTTTTATCTTTCAACAATTATCAAAAAATCATTAATTAGTACTATATGCTATTGGCCGCGTTTCCTTTGCAACATCTAGTACAATTGTTAGTATTAAAAAAATCAATTATTATAACATACAAATTAAATGAACTTAGATTTAATATTAGAAATGCCAAAAATAATTATAATTCAATAGGTGTTGCGATTTCTGTAAATAATGAAGTAGGTAATAATTACGTGACACACATAAACGCCTAGAAAGTCCTGAACATTGACATCTATTGCCATCGTGGACAAACTCGACATGCAAAAGTGACGATTGATTAATCAATATTGACTGGAAAATATTTGTAGCGCCCTTAGCCCAAGGAGGCTTCGTGAAACACGTACCTCCACACCTCCTTAGTTAACATTACGAACAGGTTTTTCCCACCTTGGAAGAAAAAATTGTGAGCATTACGAATACTGTTGAAATAGTGATGTTCTAAATTATTATTTTTTTCTAAGTAAAAGTAATCTATTAATATGTACAACAAAAATACAAAGAGGACAAAGCCTCGACCAAGTTTATTGTCATATCAACAAAATCTGGACTGCCCCAACATTTGGGAAACCAGTCCAGCGAAAGTACAAACTCCAGAAATGGTGACAATTCTTAAGTCCAGACCTCACAAAAGAGACAGTGAGATGATATCCTGACATTTAGTTCAGATAGGATACCGGCATTTACACAAAAATAGCAAAAAACAAAAAACTAGATAGAAGACACTTGGGCAGCCACAGTCGACCACGTTCTAACATCAGGCAACCTCTGCCGACTCTCTGTCTACCACGTCTTGCTACCTGGAAGCTACATCAACTTAGATAAAGTCATCTGGGATGGGTTCCTCGATGATTGGGCAAGCCCACTCATCTGCCACATCCCTGGAAGCGCTGCCATGTGGCTCTCCACCATCGTTGTGAGTCTCACCTCCATCGCTAGATGCAACCTGCATAGTTGAACCATCATGACTCGAACCACTAGAGGGGCGCATGGCATCAGAGCTGCCCCCTTCACCATGCTGAATGCCACCGAGGTTCGGTCCAACCGAGGTGAAGAGGTTGTCATCGCTCCCATTCTTACCAGTATCCTTGCAGTTGCTACATCTTGGAGCACCCTCTTGTAGCAAATTGGAATTGTCATCTTGAGAGACTGATTGAGTGGTTTCTTCAGAGAAGAAGATGGAGATAGAAGTGGTAATGACAGGCCTGTTCAGGGAGCTACAAAACTTGAATTGGGCAGAGTGGGGAGCGAGTTGAGGGGGCAGAGGAAAATTATCAGAGTGGACAGTAAAGTCGTGATGAGCAACACCGGAAGAACGAGCCCGACCTCACCCACATTTGGTACTTAGATATCTACCCTCCCCAAGAATTGGAGGATGATGCAGTTAAAGGGAAGGAGAGGAGGTGGCGCGCTCAACCGGAGGACGAGAACTTCCTCCTCGACGACTTCTCATACGGTGCCTTACCATGCTGATGTCGTTGGCTGGGTGCTCAAAGGGAGCAGTGACAAGAGGGACAACGACAGAGGGAGCACTAGTAGTGAAAATTTGAGGCGAAACAGGGTTGTTCTGGGTAGAGATTAGAATGTAGAGAGTTGAATGAGAATGATGAAAGCCATTATCAAAATTCGCACAACAAACAATCCAGCAGCGACGGCTAGTTGCAGTGCGAAGGCTGGGCTTAAAGCCCTGAGGTGGACAGATGCTGTAGAGCAGGGGAGACGATGAAGGAATGAAACGATGTAACTCCATAACCCAACAATGAAAACCTTTTTGCCGATCCATACCAGTATTGAATGCAACCTGCAGAGAGTTATGAGGGCGCCTTAGGGTGATATGGGGAGGGGCGCCATCAGACAAGTGGCCCGTCCCCTCACCGCCATCCTTCAATGAGATCATAAATGCCTTAACGTGCACCTGCATCCGGGTTTCTAACTCATTTTCCAATTATATATATA